>JAUMHP010000057.1:8752845-8775981 GCA_032361065.1 Enteromius trimaculatus
TAATATATAGAGATTGTTATATATATATATATATATATATATATATATATATATATATAAACTATAAATTGGATGTGATTAATCGCGATTGATCTTTGACTGCACTAATGTACATTTACTTTACAATAATATAATATAACAACATTAGTTAACAAGATTGAACAATACCTCCATAACATTTATTAATCTTGGTTTATGTTAATTTCACTATTTAATAATGCATAATTAATATCACAAGTTCTGCTTGTTAACATTAGTTAATGCACTATGAACTAACATGAGCTAACAATGAATGACTGTATTTGTAATAACTAACATAACTAAGATGAATAAATACTGTAATAAGTGTGTTGAGCATTGTTCAGTCATGTTAGTTAATACATTAAGTAATGTTAACAAATGACACCTTATTGTAAAGTGTTACCGTACATTTTGTAAAAACATAATTGTAAAAAACACAAATGCTGATGCAATTAATCACAATTAATCGTTACTTTTTGTGTTTTATGCTCACCAAGGCATTTATTTAAACAAAAAATACAATGAAAACAGTAAAATTAACAGAAATATAGTTAAATAATAATACACTTCATTTTTATTTTTTTAGATTATAAAATTTTATTTTTCAGTTTTCAGCATTGTTACGGTCAATGTTTGGGGGGTGGGGGTGTTTTTTTTTTCTTTCATTAATTAAGGTTTAAAAAGCATAATGTATTTTTACTCAAGAATAGTATTAATTATAGTAAATAAATAGCATGTGAAAGCAAAGAAAATTGTATATAAATCTCACACTTCCACTTTCCTTCCAGAGAGTGAATGGACCATTAGACCAGGAGATATACAGCCTTTAAGACTGAACTATTATGTTTTGAAAGGAAGAGGAGAAGCATAGCTGTGAATGAATGCACACACACACTCTCATTCATGTCCACATATATAGCCTGTCTGTGTTCCCATTCACGTCTGCTCACTGTCACCAAGAAACTGTTCGGTTCAGTGTTTGGAGGATCTGCGTTTGTGTTGAGACAGCTTGACCTGAGGATCTACAGGAGGCTCCAGAGAATACTGGAGAGAGAGAGAGAGAGAGGAAGAGAGACAAACAGATAGACAGCCAGGAAAACAGAGAGACAGCACGAGAAAAAGACACAGAGCGAATTGGCAATGACTGATAAAAAATGAAAGCTTGAAACGAAAGCAAACAATTAGTCAAGACAGACAGCAATAAACACTTATTCTTGGAACCAGACCAATAAATACACACCCAGACACACAGACGTCTCTGAGCAGCGGTTGGAGTGGGAGTGATTGTCTTAATTAAAGCTGTGATATGAAATGGCTTCGTCCACCTAGACTCATGTCACCTCGCAATGAGATTACACGTGTTATTGCACTGTAGAACTACAGTCTGTCGGGGCTGTGAGGAGAACGAAAGATTGAATCGGAGAGAGCAGGAGAAAGCAGATTTAGAGACAAGGAAACAGAGATGGAGAAAGAGATTCTTGTTAATGTTCTGTCACATGGCTCATTCTGATGCATTGAACTCTATGGATTAAACGTTTGACTGATTGAACGCTAGTCGAGCTCTATAATGTGATGCTTGACGTTCAGACACTTTCAACTTTGACCCCATTTCCCACTGACCTTTCATGGGATATGAATAGCCTGATAGGCATGCTAATAAGCCCCTAGTTAATAGTGAGAATTGGTTCCTGTACAGAATCAATATAAAATAGAAACTGTAACCTAATTTTCTTTGCTATTGTGACACATCTCCAAAGGAAATGGCTTTTCAAACTATATACAAACAAAAAGAAAACAATGCGGATGGGAATTGATTTTGTTCACTGGGAATTGATTATAGAAAAAGGGCGATGCAAACTGAGTGGATGAATGTTTCATGTGAGTGGTTGCTTGAGGAAAAGGGTTGAAACTCATCTGGCAACATTTATTACCCAGTCATCAAACCAAAGCGCATGTGTTTTTGTTTTTTTGTTTGGTTTTTTCGTAATAAACACCTCACAGGGGGTGAATAAAGTCCTCCTCTAGTGAATCCATGTGTTTTTGTAGAATTAATATCCATATTTCAAACTTAATAAGCAGTTTTCTCTCATGTCTGCTGTCTGTGAAAGCTTGAAGCAGTCCCGGCGGATGACGTAAGATATAAGTGTCGCGTGATTAGTGATGAGCACCCGAGAGAGAACAAAACAAAACCCCAGTCATGAAGCACAACCCGAGGATGTGTAATAAAAAATGTAGAAGGATTTTGATATAAGCCAAGAGGAGACTGGTTTTCCTTTGCTAAAGTAAGGAAATTTTGTTTCCTTTAAAACTACATTTCCCAGAGGCGCACGCGTGATGCATGCATCTGTTGGGACCAGTTTCAACAGACAGCAGACGTAAGAGAAAAGTGCTTATTAAGTTTGAAATATGGATATGTATTGTACAAAAGCGCTTGGATTCGCTTCAGGATGACTTTATTCACCCCCGGAGCCCCTTGAAGGACGTTTTATTACGAATACATGCACGTTATTTTACATCTTCCTAAGGATAATGGCTATCGCACATTTAAACCCATTCAAAGGCTTGGAGGGGTCTGGACAATTTTTGTTAGAACTCTGATTGGATTGAAAAAAGAAAGTAACATACACCTACAGTAGGATGCTTCAAATGTGAGTAAAAGACAGGATAATTTTCATTTTTGGGTGATCTATCCATTTATCCCTTTGGTCGTGGGCTGTTCATGAGCTGGTTTAAGATGGTCTTATGCTGGTCCAAAGCTGGTCCTGAGCAGGAGCTAGTTGCTTAGGATCAGCACAAACCAGCAGCAATGATTCAAAACATACCAGCATATGCTGTGTTTTTTTCAAAAGGGATAGAATTATTGGATGTACAAACAAATCAATAATTTACAAGAGCAAGAAAACATGCATTCAGAAGTCAAATGTATGCCATACATTTTTTTATGTTGTGATTGTTTTAATCTATATTTAGTTTGCAGATATAGTTTTGGCAGAATACATGGCTACTTTTCTTGTCAATTTACAGTCATGTTTTGCTCAAATATGGAAGCAGAAGAGAACAAGGGCTAAAAGAGCAACAAAAAGAAGAAATAAGGAAGGTCCTTTGGCCAGTTAAAGGAAAATTGTAAAAGAAACTGCAGCCATGTTTTGCCATGTTATCTTAGAGACAAGATACACATGCAAACACACACACACCATGCATAATTACCACACCTGCTTACTTGATGAAAGATGCACATATGGTCTAACACCCATCTCTCTCCCAGTGTTGCTGAAGCTCAGTTGACTCCAATGTGTGCCAACCAGTGTGCCATCCCAGAATGCAGTGCTCTGACACTTCAGCACACTTTAGAATTTGTCACTGCTTTCATAGTCCCTTTGCACCAAACCAGAAAATATTTTTAGCCTCTTATGGCTGTCTTGTGTGCCCCTCCTTTGTCTCATTTTCAAACCTAGAACAGAAAGTTTTTCCTTAGAACTTTGGAGCATTGATTGACATTCTGTCTTTGTTTACTTGCCTGAACAAGCTTACACAAAATACTGGAGGGATTTAACATGCATATGCAACTTTAAAGGCATAATAATGAATTTTGCATGACAAAGCCTGTTTAAGCCACAAATGAACTTCTGTATGCTTTTCTCAAACAGGAAAGGGGGACCTGATCGGATCGGACTCGCTAACGAAAGAGCAGGTGATAAAGACCAATGCAAATGTGAAAGCACTGACGTATTGCGACCTGCAGTACATCAGCCTGAAGGGACTAAGAGAAGTGCTGCGCCTCTATCCCGAATATGCCCAGAAGTTTGTCAGCGAAATCCAGCACGATCTCACCTATAACCTGCGGGAGGGCAGTGGAGCTGACGTGAGTGATGCTTGCAAGCACACATGATGGTATTTAGGGCAAAGGGTGGCAATCCCTGAGTATTACCTTTGATTCTACAGCCTTGACTATAAAGGTCAAACAGTGTGTGCATGTGCTTTTTTTAGCCTGAATCATGTGCATGAGCGACTGAGGCAATTACCACAAATGTACAGGGCAGGAGTCGATACATCGCCTTGGATCGGATTATCAATATTGTATGCTTGTGCAATGGAGCTGATAGGAGTCCTATAAATAGATCATCGTTCAAACAGAGAACCGCGATAATAGTCTCCTTCATGATCATTTATTATGGTTCATATTCTCTGCAATTTTGTTTCAGATTTGTCCTATAAAATGATATAGTTGATCTAAAAATAGAATTATTACACAGAGCGTACATGCAGTTCTCACAGCAGTTTTAAATTTTGTCATCATTTACTCCAACCTATGGAATATAAAATAAGATATTCTGGGAAATGTCTGGGGTTTTTTTCCTGCAAATCTGGAGGGAAAGAAATTGTATTTTCAGAGTGAACTATTCCTTTAATTGGCATAGCTTAGATAAAGTGGTCTTATTTACACTTTTCCTTTTGTTTGAATCCTAATAATATTTCATTTATTTACTGTATAAAGTGCTTTTCTCACAGAACGTAATCCCATTACTGATGAAGAGGGGGAAAAATAGATATCTCACTCGTGATTTTTCTGGGATGCAACTCATCTAGTTCAGAATGATACTAACTATACTAAGTCTTAAAAGGACATTTCTGTATGTGACCTGGACCACTAAACCAGTCGCAAGGGTATATTTGTAGCAATAGCCAACAATACATTGTCAGGTCAAAATGATTTTTTTTAATGCCAAAAAATAATTAGACTATTAAGTAAATATTATGTTCCAGAAGATGTTTTTTTTTTTATTTCATACCATAAATATATCAGAAATTAATTTCATTAGTAATATGCATTGCTAAGGACTTTATTTGGACAGCCTGAAAGGTGATTTTCTCAATATTATTAGAATTTTTTTGATTCCAGATTTGCAAATTTTGAGTTGTATCTCGGCCATATATTGTCCTTAAAATCTTACATGGAAATCTTTTTTATTCAGCTTTCACATTTTCACACACACACACACACACACACACACACATATATATATATGTATGTATATATATATATCTTTGCTATGACTGGTTTTGTGGTCCAGGGTCACATACATTGTTTGCCTTATTCTGAAACATGTCTTCAATCGTTAAATTGTTGCATTTGCTAATCCCTTCCACAAGGTGATATTTGCATATAATTCGCATAAATGCATATAAACATTTTTTTATGCAAGTCAAATGTGAATAAAATTGTCCCCTCATTGGTTAGATTGCACCTGTTTATGTTCTGTGATTCAGCTCATAGAATTAAAAGCTGCTACTTTTTAAGTAACGCATTTCTTGTTACAGTTTAGTTTGCTGATCCATTTTGGTAAGATTGCTTTCTTGCCACAAGCAAGAAAAACAAGCAGTAAGATGCATGTTTTTGGTCACATGCGCAGAGCTACTGCTGTAGTGAACAGGTTTGTCAGAAAAAAAGAAAGAAAGACCTGGAAACATTCAGTATAATGCTACTTTCTTCTCCATGACAAGCATATAAGAGAGAGAAGGTTGTACAGCATTGCTTTGTTTACCATAGTAACTGGGGTAACCATTCTATTTATGCTTTTCATGCCAAATATCCAGGCTTGTTTGTTAGTTTGCCAAATTAATAAAAAAATGTAAATCTGCAACTTTCTACTGCACACCAGTTGTCCATAGAGAATTTGTGCATGTAGAGGTACTCGTTACTCCATGAATTCATGAGCTGTGACCTACAGACTGGAGGTATGTGTGTGTAAAGCTGCAGTGCCCACATCCACAACCAGCGGAACACAAAATGGATCCCCATCTGCTGTTCTTGGCATCTTTCCTTCCTTATTGCAGATTCTCGAAGTCCGTGTCCTTTCCCTGACTAGGATAAATCCCCTTCCCCCCTCATCTTCAGGATGCACATGTATGCCTGTGCACGAGACCTCTCTCTTACTCTCTTACTCACATACACACGCACGTTCTCCCAGCCTTGAGTGTAACTTGCGAGGACAGGAATAGCAGCAGGCTGCGGTTTGGAGTGTGTGCCGATGCTAAGAATAGCACAGAGGGAAGGCGGGGACTCCGTGCTGGCTGGGTCCCCCGCGCCTCGAGCTAAGATTGGATCCTGTAAGATAAAAATAGCTCTGAAACGAGAGGCGTGGGGAGGAGAGGTGCTTTTTTCTCTCCCTTTAACTTTTTCCTGCAGTGCTGCTTCTGCAAGGTGTCACATGTAGCTTTCACGCCCGCTACAGAAAGATGTAGTTGCGTTTGAGGAGAGAAAGAGAGGGAAGGAATAATGGTTGGTGGAGTGGCAGGTGCAAACAAATACAAGATGCTGTCGCAGCTTTAACCCTAGCTCAAATCATTTTTCAATCAGATATACAGTTCTCCCATAGCATTATGAAAGGGATTTGTTTGACCTAGACTACCCAGTACACTCTGTGAGCTGTATAGCAATGCACTCTCAAAATACCTTAGCAACCGCATAGAAATGCCCCGGCAACCAGCAACAATAGCTTGGCATCTTGGCAGAGACTTACTTGCATACGCAAACCTTTAATTTCCTTCAGAATATTCAAGTTTGTTGGTGCCATGAGACATAACGGACCAGCATTGATGCTCATTTCACGTGTGTGCAACCCCAGAATGCATTGAGAATAGCAATGAACACATACATCTGCACGTAATTGCAGAGAAGTGTGATTATTGGGGTTGCTTCCCTATTACTGCTCGTCTCCCTGTGTGTTTGTGCACTAGAGCTTTGGAAGAAAAAGGTAATGCATTCTTTCATTTTTTTTATTGTTACTTAGCTGTGATTGACTGCATTTGGTGACTCGAGGGACATGGAATTGCCTGAATAAAGACCTCGTTCTTTGGAGGGGAGGGAAAGAAAGTGAAAACTTCTGAAGAAACACCAATTTAAGCATCTTACACACACACACGCTCCCCTCGTGCCACTGGAGCCTGTGTTACTAAGATTGGAAGGAGATTGCTAAAAATAAATTCTGCTTTAGGTGGGGTGTGGGACTGCAGACGGAGCGTGGGGGTGGAGATCATGAGAGGAACGGGGGAAAAAAACAAGATGCGAAGAAAGAGAGGCAGGGTTGCGGAGAACGGGAGGGGGGTTGCAGATAAAGATGGAGAGATTTCAGTCAAATTGAATTGGGGAGAACAAATAGAGGGATGGAAAGAAAGGGACGGGGGAGATGTTAATTAAGGCTGTTCACATTTTTTTATTATTTTTCCTCCCCGGTTTATGTTTGTAATACAGGGATGCAGGCTGTGTTGCCACCCTATAGCGACGGACTTTGATTGACATTGTCTTTTATGTGTTTTGACAAAACAAAAATAAACAGTGCCGCCTCTCCTCTCTGCAACCTCTTGTGTGAAGCTGCAGGAGAACGCCGCTCACAGCCATTCTTTTTATGACATCCTAAGAACATGCAGCGCTGAGAGTTAACAACCAAGAAATCGAAATCAATTTATAGCTTCTACAAAGAACAGTGTTTTTGTGGGCAAAACCCAATTGCGGATCCTTAATCTAGTACAATGGAAAATATGCAGGGAGTTGAGCTGGAGGTGGAGGAAAAATCAACAGGCTGTGTTAGCCTGCCACACACTGGTCACGACCCTTTACTTCCCATTTGTATATCATTTTTTAGAATTCCTTGCTATTGAAGAACAAGAATAGCAAGTTTTCTTTATTCATAACTAGATTAGCGTTTTTAGAAGGAAGGCCTCGCAAGGCGGCAGTAGAATCTTGTTAATGTTGGAGATAACTCTAGATAACTCAACACAATCCCACTGTTTCAGTGAAAAGTGACTGTAGAAGGCTAAATGAATGCAAGATCACAAATTAGCTCGCAAATAAATGCAGCTGAGAAGGCCGATCACTATTTTTTAGTTAAATAATGCAAGTTTCAATGTGACCATTCTGTTCAAGGTGAAGAATGGATTTTCAAACTGTAATAAACATACTGCGTATTCACTACGGTTCATGTGTTTGAAGGAAATATCTTTATTTGATCAAAAATACAGTAATACTGTAAACATTTTCTAAAGCCATTACTCCAGTCTTCAGTGTAATATGATCTTTCAAAAATCCTTTTCATTTTCATTCAATCATTCTGATTCAAGATGAACTATAATGGTAGCTAAGTTTGATTATACTTGATTAATTATTTTAATCTTTAATAAAAGAAGACATTTTCCATGAAGGGTTTTTGGAGTTTATTTTGTAAAAAATAAACAGATGGGCATTCTGTGCATTCTCAGTTATTATTATATATATATAACTACTTATAACTACTTATCAAATAAATTAGTAGATAGACATGAAATATCCATATATGTTGAATTATTTCTTAAAGATGAGAATATTAAAACATATTAGATTAGAATCAAGATGAGGCTTTCCAGAGAGAGGTGTAAATATCCAAGATATACATCTCAAAAATCCTAAAGTTACAAGGTTCAAATTATATTTAAACAAATGATCAGAATCAGAAAATGAAGAGGTATGAGGTAACGAATAATGATAATAAGTTATCTTGCAGGTACTGTAAACTAGCTCTGATTTTACCACTCAAACAGCTTTTAAAGCATTTTATACAGACACAAAGATAACTAAATCTGCTCTGTCTCTCTCAGCTGGACTGGGAAAGCAATGGTGGTCTGGTGAAGAAGCTTCCTGCTATCCGTGAGGATGAAGAGAATGATGAGGAGCAGCACTCAGTGTCAAGGGCCCCACGTTCCCCTCTTCGCCTGACCCGAGGCCTCAGCTCCCCCCTAAGATCGCCTCTTCTCCCCCCTCGCCCCTTCCGCCCTCCATCAGACCACACGCGACCCGCCACCCTCCAGATCCCTGTGGTCAGTTTCAGCAGTGCTCCTCCAGAACTCAGCCCCAGGTACACAGACACATCCTCTCGTGGCTCTCATAAGAACTTAACTAATTCATAGTTTAGAAGTATCCAGCTACCATGACAACCAATTTGGGTGGAATTGCTGCTTGCTCTAGTAATTGGCTCTTCATTTTTATAGTAAGAAATCAAGACTTATCAACAACTTGAATTTAATGAGCAGAAAGTCGATTTCTATCTAGGCATCTTTATATTTCATTAAGTTTGGAATAATTCAGATCTTGTTATGTTTTTGCAAGATGTTATGGAATTACTCCTTTTATAGGCAAACTAAATTTCCAGCAGCCATTACTTCAGTTTTCAGGATCACATGATCATTCATAATATGAATAAATGACTATACATGAATGTTTGCCTTATTTCTTTGCAGGTTTGTGGATGGCATAGAGACAGAAAGCAATTCCAGCTCAACACAAAGGTTTGAGTTCGGTTCCACCCTACCTCAGAGCGGTCCTCCATCCCCTTCCCCAGGTACATACACAACTACAAGACAGAATGTGATTTCTGGAAAGAAATATTATGCAGTAATATTTCCAAAAATAAACCGTCTTGCACAGTCAGACTTATTTTGCAGCTTATTCTGTCCAAGATCCGCCCACTTAGACAGGAAGGGACCATCTGACCAATATGTAAAACTGCCAATTATTTTTTAATATGACATTTAGGGCTGGTGCATCTGAAATTGAATATGAACATCAAAGCAAAATAGAATATTTGGCTGCTTAGGGATATTTGTCCCACTAAATGTCTCAAATCAAAACTCTTCAGTACCTTTGAGGATAAGACTTGATGATGTAGACCTTGAACTTTACAAACCTTAGCAAATCCATTTATTAATGGTTCCTTTCAATCATTCATCATAACAGCTTGGGAACTTCACTAATGCAACTTCTGAGAAATTAAAGCCGGCCAATTAGATTGCAGATCTTTTGTAGTTTTGTGTACTATATGTATCAGACAGTCAGGCAAATGTTCTTTTCTTCATCCATTCAATCTTTCCTCTTCCTCTCTACTGTACAACAAACTTAACACAATTTTGTGGGTTTGTGGGCAGTGAACCAGGAGCAGCTGGAGACCAAGCAGAGCATCACCAAACTGAGTGAGGAGGTAAATGAACATATTATATCAGAATAAACAAACATCAGTGTGATGCAAACCTCCAGACCACTTCAAACTTCAAGTACAACAACAATGTGGATATATTTTTATTACTCTGAAGAAGAACAGGTCTCAAGTCTGGGTCAAGTCCCAGTCAAGGACAAGACCAAGACCATAAAAATATGGTCTTGAGTCAGACAAACTCCTGATTATTACAACACTTGCACAACATACAGGTCATACAATTATTTTGTATCTGTGAAGATGTCAGAAATTACATGAGGCTTTACCAAAAACCAATAGGCCACTAGAGGCCATGCATTACATAGACTTTGCTACTTTTTAATGGTGTAAGACAAGAGAATTATTGATTTTTATAAAAAGGCTGCACTACTGCACTTCTTTGTTCAGTAAGTACAGGATAAAATAGTCTGGTCAACATAAAAAAATAAACCCAGGGAGACCCAGATGGCAAGCGAAAAGCTCTTTATATACTAAAACGACTTCATTTGAAAGGAAATAGTTACCATGGACATTGTTTAATTTAAAATAAGTTCCTTGTTCTCTAACTTATATTCTGTTGATCTCATTCACAGATGAGTAGTCTATCCCAGCAAGTCTCTCAGTTGAGCAAGGAGCTACAGGAAATGACACGTCTCCTCCGGCCCTTGCTTGTCATTGGATCTCAACCTCTCCTGACAGCCCTCAGTCCAACAATGCCTCCATCTCCCAGCAGTAGCAGCGGTCCAACAAAATCCACACCACCAGCTCCTTCGCCCACAACCCCATCGTCTGCACCACTTAGACCTTCTTGCTCCATATTGGACAGCGCAGACACTGGGAGCATTGGCTTGCCCAGCTGTCTCATACCCACCAGTCCGCCGCAGAGAACCCCGGCACAGGCTCAGGCAGGCTGCTCGAGGGGACCTTCCTTGCCAGTTCTTCTTTCTGCAGTGACATCACAAACAGAGGGGGAAGGCACCCAGGCAGCTTCAGCCCAGCCGCTACAAACCAGCCATCCCACATCCCCATCTCTAACCTTTTCCTTTTCGCTCCCTACTTTCCGCTCCCAGTCTACTTCCTGCTCTCCCTGCCAGGGTCCTCACCGACCTGCCAGTCACAGCAGAGGTCTGCTACCTCGACCCCGCTCACAGGACACCCCACCTCCACCACCCTCACATTGCTCTGCACCACCCTCGATCAATAACTCCCCTGGTGACCACAGGCTGGGGATCAGTCCGTTTCCCTCGTCCCCTTCCTCCACTTCCACCACCCCTCGGGTTCAGCCCCGGTCCTGCACCCCTCCTTTTTGTCCGCACACCTCCCCACCATTGCCCTGCTCCCTGGACTCCCTGCCAGAAGCCCAGTCCTCTTTTGGCACATCACGGCCCCCGCAGAACCCCAGACCGGGACCTCCTCAGTTAGAGTTTGAGATGCAAGAATGGGCAACAGGAGGGAGGCCTTCCACAGAGCATATCAGCTACATAGATGAAGAGGGACCAGCACTGTGAGAGACTGAAAGATGAATACTATGACTAGTTGACTTAGCAAATAGGGGAGTGGTGAACAGGGCTGACTGCAATTACCCCATCACACCTACATTCTGAATGACAGACAAAACTGATTGCTGTTACTTCATGACGACACTCTAGTAATTGGACAGCTTGTGGCTCTGCTCCAAACCTTAGTCAGCTATCAACTTCTTAATAGCATGTTTAGGAATCATAAGCATGGTACTGACACATTTGATGCTTTCTAAAAAATACCTTGCTTTGGCTAAAATCCATGAGCCTCTTTTATAAAGTGTGCATACGCACAGATTTGATCTTAGAGTGTGTGCACGCTTAAATTCATGCCATTTGTAAAAACGGCCTTTGATGTTTAAAAGTGCTTAGCATCACATTTCAACGTTTCACATTTTAGCGTTTCAATTCGGTCATCTATGAGGTTCGTTTTTGATTAGAACAGTCCTTTAGATTGTGACTGCATATGTCGACAGCTTATAATAAGGCAGCTTACTATGATTTGGAACAGAGCCGCTGTGGTATTCACCACGTGGGAGCACCTCAGTACCGGACACCAGCCAGTTACCCTCCTTTGAGCACAACTTCATGAAGTTCCTCTTCTAAAGGCATTATAGGGTTTTCACAGGACTCATAGTCAACAAAGCATGGTGACCAGAACTGCGAAGATCACGCTGTGGTCATATCTTGCTATGGGAGTTTAATATAACAAGTAAAAGTGCACTGATTACCTTGCATGGCCGTGCACTAATCATGCACAGAATGCAGGAAATGTCAGGTGGTGTTTCTGATCTCTGTATTAACAAAACAATGTTTTTACTCTACAAATTACCCACCTTGTGAATCGAGTTCATGTTTGAATTTCCAGATATGATAAACGAATGAGCTGTCACAACACATTATCAATAATACTTCATTTGTTTCATCCAGTCTGTCCCAAACCACTTAACACAATCACTAGCCAGAATCATGAGTTGCATATTTAGTCAGAATGGAGACCTTGGGAAATGCCTGTCCTCCACTTCTAGTAAATAATCAATTTCAGTCGGTTTATAGACGTATTCATTATATTGTGAAAACAAATATGATTTGGAGGAAGTGTAACACTTCGCTCATATGCGCATAGACAAACCAGGGTCCAAAATTAACTTTGAATTAGGATGTACGAGAAAATCGCTAAAACCGTTACCAGCCATCTGGCTGTTTCATTTACTCGCCAAAACAAATAAACTCAAATTTGCACTTGGCAAGTGTTAATTTTTGACCCTGCACACACCACGCGTGACATGCCAAGCATTCTAGCATGCATTAGCCTAATACGTTTTGCTACCAAAGTTACACCTTTAAAAGAAGTGATCACAGGCATACTCAAGACAATCATCTGAATACCACACTTGGACCAAAATGCTCGAACTACATCACTGTAACATGTGAAACATTTATTACATTTAGCAGTCAGACTATGAAGTGGTCGGCATGCCATATGCTGAGCAGCCCATGTAGGGTTCTGAGAGCTTGGCGTGACACCTAACAAGCAGCCACAGAAGTTATCATATCTACAACTGAAATAAACACATATACACAGCTTTAGCCATCCAGCCAGTGTGCCTTCTCATCAAATATAAAGAGAAAATCTTATAGCGCTCCCTCATTTTTCAGCATTCACAATCCTTGTCAAAAAAAAAAAGCTGTTGGTCGTTTCACAGTAGAGAGCACTGCACTTTTATTTCACTGGTCTATTTATTTAATGATTTTGTGTATTTATATCTATCTGCTATCCTGATAAGATTAGACTTTCATGAGGAACCTGACGGATGATTCTTGCAGCTGGTGCCCATAGAAGCAGAAACACCTCAAACTGAATTCGATACTCACCAACGTGTGATTATGGATTTCAGTAATGAAGATCACCTCAGCATCTCTGATATCTGATGACCAGCAAGAGACTGGCTAAAACCGAGCAGCCAGCACCACTTCCTTTCACTAGTTGCCATATAATTTGGCACATCTCTTGGAACCAGACTGATAACAACTCGTTTTATCAGTTGGCACGTGCTCCATCTGTCCATCCTGACTGACGTGTACCTGCTTGAATAGGGAAGAGGCACATTGTTTCTAACACAATAGAATACTTTGGTTTCTATTTTCTTTACCTAGGTCAGGGGGTACGAATATGGATAGTAGGAACTTTGATGGACTTTGGGGTCTGGGGTTTCCTGCATGTCCATTTAATTTGCATGAGGAATGTGCCTGCATATATGGGGGGAGGGGTTGGGCTGCACGACCCAAGGCAAACGGGTCCGGATGTATTTTATTAACTGTAATGAGCTTTATGAGAGACACTTACCAGGATAATAAAACAAAAGGTGATGTTTTCTAAGAATAAAGACTTCTGTGTTCCTTTTAAAAAACTGCTTTATCAAAAGAATTCACTACAAATATATTTAGTTGATTATGAATTAGTTTTGCCAAATAATTAATTGCATCCAAAATATACGTTTTTGTTAATATGTGTCTGTATTGTGTATATTTATTATGTATAAAGCATGTATATTACATATGAAGACACACGTGTAAGTGTATATTTTGAAAATATTTACATATTTATATTCATATGAATTCTATAATATATAAACTTAACTTAAAAAAAAAATACACATGCATGTGTAACAAAAACTTTTATTTTGGATGCAATTAATTGTGATTAATCGTTTGACAGCACTATTTTAAATTAATAAAATATTTTAAATCAACTTTATTGCTAGTACTGTGCCCGCAATCAGTAGTAATTATGAGGTGGAGCCACAGTAGCATATTCCCGCCCAAATTCCTCCAGACCCAATCACAAGATCACATTTACGACACCGCTACATATTTTTATAGCATTAAATACCGAAGGAAAATTAGAAAACATATACCAGAGCACTGTAAGCATTCAAATTAAGGAAACTATCTTTTGGAAAAATTATGGCCTGTCCTGTTTTTGGCTTTAATTTTCAGGATGTGTGTGGCACACTTGATTCAAACCAGTTTTCCCCATAAAAGCAGGTTTTAAAAGCACCAAGGTAAAACATATCTGAAGCATGTGATAACTGTCAGAGTTCGTCTTTAGTACGCTGGTTTGATTTTTCTGTAATAGAAAAAGTAGAACACATGATATTGTTTAGAGAGGGAAAAGGGTGCCAGGCAGGATTCTAACATGTTTTTCCTACATGTGCAACATTTCAAGTCATGTTCCTCATCTTATTCAAAACTCTTATTTGCAAAAAAAGCCCTTCCCAACCCGGAATAAAAGACACAAAGCAGTGGGCTGCACCATGGCAGAGGCCTGCATATATTTAAGTGGAAACATTCACTATAGAGCTTCAGAAGAGGAAGTTATGAGGACACTGATTTGTGTAAAGATAAAGGGAGTGAAAATGAGAAAACAAGGAACCTGTGTAAAAAGCAAACAAACGTTCACCTTCTATTTGGGGTTGGATGGTTTCTACGAAAAGTCTTTGTATATGACCCAAGATGCTGCCTCTCCAGATAAACCCACATCAGCCTATATTACAGAGAGGAAAATACAAAGGGGAAAAACAACCTGCGAGGAAAATTAAAAATCCAAAAAATATATTTATATATTTATATTTATATATATTTACGAGGTATGTATCCACAAAAAAGAACAAAAACAAGCAGTCTTTTTCTAACTTTGTGTCAAAGTCCCAATTAAAATAATAATAATTGTTATAATAATATCAATAGTAAATCAGCAAACCAAAATAAGGAGACTAAGCTCCTAGAAGCGTAGCACTGAGAGGTCATTCAGCTTTCTCCAAAGGGAGTCCAAAGCGTCAAAGCCTCGATCCACCAGGTGGCGCTGCAATACACTTTGAGGAGCTTTTTTTTCCTTCACATTAAGTCCAAAGAACAAACAAACAAAAATATAATAGTTCCAAGAGTTCAGCAGAAAACGTATTAAGCCAACGTAGCTGAAAGCCCAAAAGGTGTCGTGGCCCCCTGGAAACCGTGTCTCTTGATTTACGAAGCCGTTCAGGGTCTCCACAACAAAAGGTGTCTTGTGCAACAAAACAAAAGGAAGAGCAAAAAACGAAACTCGAATCTAAAACAAAAACTCAGGAGATGTGATCCTCCTGGAGATTGTTAGTGAGGCCGTATCCCGCCTTCCTTCGAGGTCATGCCAAATACTGCTGCATCGCTGTTTTTGCCCTGAGAGAAAGCGAGATGTGAACAGTCAAAATATTATAGCAACGAACCAAACAAAAGATGAAACAACTACCAAGAGATAAATGAAAGTCTGTCCATCACCTGTCACAGAGGTTGGGATCTGATGCCTGGGTGAGTTTGTGTAAGATATCAACAAATCCCATCTCCCTTAGCTTGTCTTGTCTTTCCTGTGAGCCTGGAGGATGCAGAAAAACACAAACTTCTTGACAAAACACAAAGAATCCTATTTAACCCGAAGACTGTTCTCACTATCAGATACAAATAAACAACACTAAGTGAAAATATACACTAAATTTATTTCCAATACTGCAACGCAAAAAGGACCAGATGCCTGAAACCAATTGTTTAGAGGAATAGTAATAATAATTTTTGTAATAATATTAATACTTGGGCAAAGTTAATGTTAAGAAGTTATTTCATAAATATTTTCACATTGCACTGAATTACACCATTAAATAAACCCACTGCCCCTCCAAAGGACCCATGTGTCATGAGTTTCTCACCGTCCTCCTCATTCCAGATGAGGTTAGAGATGCAGAAGGTGGCAGCCAGCTGCAGCTTCACGTTGGAGTGACCCTGAAACCCAGAGAACAGAAGAAATTACACAAAAGCAAAAGAGCTATCCAGTAGGGGAGACAGTGATGAGGTGGAAACAAGCTAAATTACCAGGACTCTATGACACAGACAAAAAAATTGCCCACAACTGAGAAACCAAATGAGCTAATGGTAATTCACTGACCATGTAATATTTAATTTTTTGGAGCATGTCGTCATTGGTCATAATGAGTTCCTTGGCAGTGTTTCCGTCAGCAATATTGGCCAATATGCACAATGTCTGCAAAAGATCACAAAAGAGTGAAAACATCAATGCTTCTGAAGAATTCAGCTAAATAAATGTGCCAGGTTCAGCCACAGTTATCTGTATGTTTAAGGGTATGTAAGACAAGACGTTTTAAGTTCATAAAAAAAATAATGATAATAATAATAATAAGAGACTTTTTTTCAAAAACATTACAAAAAATGTTAAATACAGTAAAAAATCTTATAAAGGAGTGAACCAATGTATGCCTTTTTCAGTTTATTTAGCTGTAACAATGTACCACTATATAGTAATAAAGAGTAATATTTATCAGAAGATAAAATAAAACCATGTAAAATAATATAATCCAAAGTGATATATATGACACAAAAATGCCACAGTTTAATGTACCATGATGCATCACACTCAAAACCTGATAACAGATTCTTGTGCAGTCAGAAAGCAAAAGGAGCACCAACTGATAACAAGACAAAAGAGCTAATGAGATTTAAGATGTGATTTTAAGACATGAATACTTTTCAAGGGCTTCTACAGACATCCTGAATAGATGTAAAGATTAACTTGTATTAAACTGGGAATGTTCTTTTAACAAAGTGCCTGTGGAATATAATAGTTGCTTGAGAAATTTCACTGGACTGATTCTGCTACAATGTCATCTTAGTGCGTTTGAGCAGCTCTCACCTGCTCTTTGACCTCTATGCTGTGTTCTCCCTCCAGGATAAGCGTTACGGCTTGCATTATCTGCTTCCCATGTGAGCTCATGATCTGGTCTATATGCTACCAAAGACAAGGAAAGACAATTAGTCTGTGTGAGTGTGTGTAATCTTGTTAGGCAGTGGAGGGGAATTTATCAGACCAAGAGTACATTCATGCAGAATATATATGTACTGTATTGTATATAATGTGTGTTACCGGCCGGGTAGAGAGCAGGTTTCGAAGCAGCCCCAGTGTTTTCATGAGCACATTAGTATCAGGATCTGACAGAAGTCTAAAGAGCTGTTCTGTGCCCAAAGCTCGAACAATCTCCACCTTCACCTTCTGATCGGCCTGGAAGGCCATGTTCTGCACAAAAACACAATACAGCTTCTGATGACAGAGTGTTTTCATACTGAAGCCTTGGTGTGGACTGAAGTCAGCTGGTCTTACCATGAGAGCCCAGATGCCATTGACTCTTAGAGCTGGACTGTCACTTTGTGTGAGGCTGCATAGTAACTCGATGACTCCAGACTCTAAGATAGGCTGTGAACAAACACATGCACAATCACTTTTTAAACCAGTGGCGATAATATGGGAATTAAAAAAAAAAAAGAGCATTTAATAATAAAGTAAGAAATAAGAAAGTCTTAAGTAGTTTTAAAAGCTTGAAGTTTAGAGGTTTTCAGTTTGAAGTAGTTTGATGATAAGTACATTACTTTTAATGTAAGAAATGTTCAATTCTGGCTGTATATTAATAACAAACCAACATAGTGTGTGCACTTTACCTCTTTGCTGGGTGAAAACTCCAGCAGTAGGTTGCATAGTGTTGAAGAGGCCATGACCAGGACCTCATCTGGTGCGTTCTGTAATAACTACCCATAAAAACACAGTTAGGGTCTGATTAGACTCCAGGTTTCACACATTATCTGAATATAATACCTTCATTAGTGGCTTCCATACTGCATGATCATGGAAACTTGTCCTTAACTGTTGTACAGACCGTGATAAACTGTGAAGACATCTAGAGGAAATGTGAAAGAAATCAATTAAAATAAAAGAGCAAACCAAAACCTCTTTTATAATTGTATAATAATTTTATAATTAATGTATAATTGTTGATGCTTTTTTTTTTTTAAACAAAACATTAACATTTACATTATTATTCTATCATTTGGGGGTGGTAAGATTTAAAACAATTTTGAAAGAAGACTCATGTTCACCAAGGGTACATTTATTTAAGAGCAGTAATATTGTGATATTATTACAATTTAAAAATTCTTATTGGTTTCTTATTACCATATAACAGAACGCAATTGTTTTTGTGGAAACAATGGCAGATTTTTTCAGGATTCTTTGACGAATAGAAAGTTCAAAAGAACAGCAACTTCTTTTTTTATTGTAATTTTTGATCAAATAAAAAGCATCGCTGCAGAATAAAAACACTGATTTCTGGAAGCAAATACATACAGTGGCAGTTTTCATTCTCCTAATTTTTGACAGACAATTAAGAGAAAATATGCATCATACCTGACTGCTGCTAACCGCACTTTGATACTAGATTCTGATAGGCCACTAACAATCCTGTCCATCATATTTTCCGTCTCTGTAATCTGTAGTAAGGAAACTAATGTTAACATCCTTAGCACATTCACCACTTCTACCGAATAACCTGTTTTAATTGTCAGGGTATCAAGGTGGTCAACAGTCACATTGTTGATTTTTTTTAAAAAAACAGAGCACTTGTAATACAATACAATACCTTTTTCCTGATATCCTCGTCATTGGAGCCCAGAGAGGCATAGAGTTTAAAGGCTGCCTGTCGCAGCTCATGCGCATGTTTCAAGTCATGATCCAACTACAAGAAGACAAATATACACTCAAACTGATTTCATTTTAATTGAAAAGAAAAAGTTGCTTGGCTACATCCACTCTTGAAATCTACATACTTGGCTTTATACAAAAACAACAGCAGTCTCTGGTATTAATTTAGAAAGCTAATTAAATGTGTATGTGCATGTGAAGTTACCCTCTTAATATCAGTGATGGCGCTAACGGAGCTTGGGTATTTAAAGTAGTCAGCTAACATGGACACGAGGTGGTCGGTGACGCTCGCAATCCGCTGCAGTTCTATGTCCGGCTCCATCAGGTAGGCTAGTGTCTCCGCCCCCTCCACCCTCTCCTCCAGTAACCGCTCTTTACTGCACATCCGCACCAGGCACGGCAAAGTCTGCCCCACACACACACACACACACACACACACAGAGAACTAGTTCTTACACCCTTTAAATGACACATTTCTTCATTCGTCATATTCTTTCATTACACAGATGTAGACAATTTTCGGAGGTACCTTTAGTACAATACAGTTGTCATCTGTCCTGATGGCTCCTGCTCGACACATGTATGTTAAGCTGAGAGAAAAATGTGCAAGTTTGTAAAAGCTGAAGGGATTTCACGTATTTTTCTTTTTTATAAATAACCTGCAGGATGAGATTTACTCACCATTTGGCGGCTGTAAGCTGCATTTCAATGAGTTTGTCCCTTTGCATCATTCTAACAAAAACCTGAGAGAGCTGCTCACCATCTACAAGCACTGAAAACATACACATGCACACAAAATATGATTTTCTGCAGGCTGAAGTATTATTTTATTAATAATCCTGTCCATCATATTTTTTTGTGTAATCTGTAGTAGGGAAATTAATGACAACATCCTTAGCACATTCACCATATCTACCTAATAACCTGTTTTTAAAACCACCATAGTTAATGTAGTGTAGTTTACATTACCTAGGTGGTTTTACAGTTTTTAAAAACTCTCAGAATTATGAGATATAAATTCGCAATTGCGAGTTATAAAGTCCAATTTTGAGTCCAAATTTTAAAAAAGACTGATATGCTCTCAAAATTGTGACTTTATAACACACAATTCCGTCTTTATAACTCATAATTGTGAGTTTATTTCTCAGAATTGCAAATTTGTATATCACAATTCAAAGAAAAAAAGTCACAATTGTGAGAAACATTTTTTTGGTGGTGGAAACAGGCTTCCATAATTTTATATATATAAATATATATATATACACACACACACACACACACACACACATACTGAAACCAAATGTGTAAACACTGGTGTATATAGCTACAGCATGGTGGCTTTTCAAAGGATAATGTAAACCAGCTCCACTCACTAGCAAAAAGCTTACCACAAATTCTCCATGGTAACAGTGATGTAGTTCTTCTCCAAAATCAGCAATTACATTGCTAACACACTGCTTTGTGGCTTCTACAGAGGCATATATCATCCCTTAACAACCTGAAACTGTCTCTATGGAGCTTGTGAATGGCAGTTTTTTCACTTTCAGAGACCTACTCTTCTGCACTGTTCTTTTATTTCACTGAACAGTGATTCAGATATTACCAAAAATAATGAAAAAAACTATAGTCATATCTGATGAACATAAGCCATGAGGACAAAATAAGTGGTGATCAAATGATGGTAGATAGAGGATGATAGAGGTTGTGCTCACCATTCACCAGTGTCATGGAGACCTGAGCGTTCTCATAGGCCAAAACTGAGAAACACTTTAACGCCTGCATCCGTACCTACAGAGATGATTCACAAAATATTCACACGAAAGACATTAAAAATACAATGACAAATGACAAAATAACATTTTCTTTTTGTACCTTATAGGAGGGAGAGATGAGCAGAGGAGCGATGTTCTGGATGGCACCGTGGTTGAACAACACCGTCTGATGTTCTTGAGTCTAGACACACACATTATTCAATGTATTTTTCAATAGAGAAAAAAGAAAAGATTACTTTGCTAAGAAGCCTAAACTGTAATACTGAAACAATTTTACGGTTTGCTGCGTGGCCACAGGTGCGTGTCGGCTAATCCTTAATAAGGCTTGGAATGAAACTTGTATGTGGCTAATCTAATCAGAATTTAGAGCTCGAACCATTCCCTTTATAATTCTGAATAAATGCATGCGTGATGTACAGAGTTGTGCTTGTTACCTTGCAGCAGTGGGCAAAGATTTGCGTGATGTATTCCTGTGTGTGCTGTGACCGACTCAGTAGGGACATGAGATGGGGGATCACAGTGGGGTCCTGATGCAAATTAAAACCAGCTGATCACAATTCTTTTTCTGCATGTGCATACGTTATTACAGAATGTGCATGTTGCCTTACTGTGTAGAGCAGCTGCACTGGGGTGACTGGACTGATGAAGACAGTTTTTAAACAGCGCAGACATGCCTCAATGAAGATCAGGTCAGAACACAGGAGGCCTGCAAAAACACAAAACAGTGGTCAAAAGTTTGGTATTTTCAAGATTTCAAGTCATTAAGGCTACATTTATTTGATCAAAAATAGTTAAAAGAGTAACATGAAAGAGAGAAATATGAGTAGAGAGAGGGAGAACCTTGCAGCAGGGCTGGGATGATTTGACAGTCCACCAGGGACTTGATGTTGTTCTCTGTGCCCATTGCAAGGCTGCCCAACACGACCGCACATTCAGTCCTGAGCTCCAGGCTAGAGGAGCTCTGCTGGAGAAGATACAGGAGTCTACACACACACACACACAGGCAGACAAAAAGAGCACACCTTAATCAGCAATGATTAGCATGTAAAACAGAAAAAAACAGCTTTTGCCATCTTTAAGGTAAGAGGGTGTGTCTTAATTTAGGTTTAAATATTTAGGTTTTTATAAATCCCAGGTTTTAAATATACTCTACTGTAGGATTTTTCAACCTTACTGGCTGTGTCAAAACTCATTGCAGTTCTACTGGTGAAAAAAGGGTGAAGTGGGTGGACACACCTTGGCACGGCTCCCAGCACAATCAGGTTGGCCTTCTGTTTGTTGTTTCCGATGACAGCATTCTTCATGTCACTGTCAATAAAGGTGCAATCACTTATAACTCACGGTGCAAAAAATGCCATAGAAACAGAGGAACAGATGGCAGCATATTTATTTATGCTGCCGTTCAAACGTTTGGTAATACTTTTATTATAATGGGACACATTGAAGTAATCCACTGACACTACATACTTCTACATACACTGCCCTCATCACCATTTTTGGTGAAAATACTGTACTTTAAAGTAACTTGCCATTATCACTGAAGACCAGCAATAATAATTTTCATTTTGATTACATAATAATGGCAATATACATGTCAAAGTTGAGCTACTATGGGAGGAACTGGGCCGTGATGTTCGAAAGAAGTGTCCAACCAGTGTGAATCATCTTAGGGCAACTTCTTCAGGAGACTTGGAGTAATATATCAAGTCAATGTTTGAATAAACTGACATCTGACTATGTAGAGCTGTAATAGCTGCTAATAGTGGATATTCTGATGAATTGAAAAATGTAAGTATTTTCTACGTATAAATTGTTTATGTAATAAAATATGTTTTTGTAGTTTGTGTTGTCCCTTATCAGAGCAGTGTTATCACAAATTAAAAAAGTATTCATGCTAAAATCCCACTTTTCTAGGGTGTTTCCAAACTTTTGGAGGGCGGTATTAATTATAAAAGACTTGTATTTGAAACAATTACAGCTCTATTTAACTCTGTATTCATTAAATAATGCTACAATGGGTCATGTTTACACAAACATATTTAAGCAGCATTGATAACAATGAGAACTGTTTATTGAGGACTAAATCAGCATATGAGAATGATTCTGAAGGATCATATGACTCTCAATACTGTAGTAGAGCTGCACAATTAATCGTTAAAAGATCGCGATCTCGATTCGACCCCCCACACGATCTTAATCCAGCTTTTATACGATTCAGCCAATTATATTTTAAGGACAGGAGACGAGTATAA
>JAUMHP010000057.1:8776081-8798843 GCA_032361065.1 Enteromius trimaculatus
ATCCTGTGTCGTGGTGTGATAAGGGAGAATCACGACACACCCCGTGACTACCTTTCAAATCATGTGACGCCTGCCTGCAAAAGTTGAGCTAGTCGAAGAAGGACGTGAGGAAACATGGCAATCAACCCAGAGATTGTGGACCCTCCCTCCTCATTTAAGTCAGCACTATGGCAACATTTCAGCTACCCGGTGGAGATAAAGGATGGCAATCGTGTAGTCGACAAGAGCCACACAAAGTGCTTTAAGAAGCTTCCTCAAGTCAAGTGACAGGCAACACAACCAACATGCAGACGCATATCCTACGGCAACATCCAGAAATAAATTTAGCTGCAGCACTGAAAACAATTTGCATAGTTAATCTTGTTCTTTGGTGTTCAGTTTATAAAGATTTTTCAAATGTTATTTACCAAAAAATATTGTTTTAAAAATCGTTTTTTTTCTCCCACCCCCCACAAAAAAAAAAAAAGAAATATATATATATATATATATATATATATATACACACATACATATAGTGAGGTCAATAAGTATTTGATCACCCTGACTTTGCAAGTTCTCTTACTTAAATAATCATGGAAGGGGTCTACAATTTTCAGCACAGGTGCATTTCCACTGTGAGACAGAATCTAAAAAGAATTTTTTTTTTTTTTACAATTTATTTGAGAATTACTGTGTCAAATAAGTATTTGATCACTTGCTTGTCAGCCAGATTTATGACCCTCAGAGACCTGTTATTTTTCATGTCGTACCATGTATGTATGTGAATGTGACAAATAAAATTTTAATTTTGAAATTTTTCATTTGAAATACTTATTGACCTCACTGTACATAAATATAAACAGATGAACATTTAGTTTTTGTAATACTGCCACCGAAGACATTGAAACATTAAAACCACATACCGAGGTGTGAAGCACATTGAATGTGCATTCTGTGTGAATAGCACAAAGACAAATGTTCTGCTTATAGTCCTTCATCGAGTGCGTCACATGTGAGCGGCTCATCACAGACATCTTTGTGGATTTGGATCATTCTTTAGTGTTATTACTGTTATTTATTAACATATGGTCAGTGTGTCCAATTCTAACATTTGTAAGTATTTATATCGTGATCAAAACTGTGACTACTTTATGAAAAAACAGGTCTTGATTGTGGCAAAATACTAAATTCTAATAAATAGAATAGAAATAAATAAAATCGTCCATCCCTACTTGCTATTAACAGAAGCACAACGCAGAAGTCAAGGCTAATACATACATTACTGCTGTAAATACAGTCGGAATGAGCCCAAAGTTTACATGACATTGAATTTCCAAATTCTTGATACCAATCAAAACAAATTCTTGCCTAATTAATGCAGGCAAAAAGTTATCAAGGTTACGGAAAAAATACTAATACAGGGTTTCTCCTCAGGCAGCCTGCAGGCCACATATGGCCCGTGAACAGAAAAATGTTTGGTCCATGCTAATTCAAATAATGTAGCAATGTTGCTGTCTACACTGAATGTGGCTTGATCAGTGGACGCGACAGATCTAAGCATAAAAATATTAATATTAATAAAAAGAGATCTAGTCTGGAAATGAGCATGGCAGACGTGGAAATATGAAGAACCCTGGTCTAAAGAATATTGAAAGTTGAAAAGATCAAGGCATACAAATGCAAAAAAAAAACAAAAAAAAATGTATCAACTTTTATGGTAACACAGCACTGCAACATCATGTGAGCATAATTATAAGAGCTGATTGGCTTATTCCAGCTTTAAAATCTACCTAACCAGCATATGATGTTTTATTCAACAAGGTATACTGTGTGCGTTTCAGAATTCTATGCTTCCTGTTCACAGCTAGCTTTTATTGAAACCAAGCTGCCAAAATGAATTATTGTCTACTTCCTCTTCACTGCATAACAGAGATATACATTAGCACAAGACTGTCTGCACAGACACAGATTAACCTCTTTGGCCAGCCAATGGTGCATGCTAGGAATGGAAAGGTATTACAACACAAACAAATGGAATGAAAATTGATTTAGATGCCAGCTAACCTTTCAAAAAGGCATGTGGCTCGTCTCTGCACACCTTCTGTAGCATTCAAACATTTGTGAGCTGGTTGTTATTTCCAATAAAGTGCTTGGTTATGTCAGTTATTGGGCAATTATTTATATCACAATTGGACACAAGCAAATTTACTTTTAATTAATTAGGCATAATGGACATGAGCATAATTACACATAAGTGACCAAAAAGAATGCATTTGTAATAACACTGGTTGCTAGAAGTGGTAGCAGAGATCTGGAATGCACTAGAAACTCGCTGTGCTCAATACATTTGTACACAATTCAATTTCTATTCATTCTAACGATGCTAATGAAAGACCCATGAAACCAAAAACTTAATGACTTTATGACTACAGAACTGTTGTTTTAATGTCTGTGGTTATGAAGTCGTTTGAGAGGCTCGTGTTGGCCCTGAAAGACATTACTGACCCCTTGCTGGACCCCCTGCAATTTGCTTACATAGCGAACAGGTCTGTGGATGATGCAGTCAACATGGGATTGCAGTACATCCTCCAACATCTGGACAAACCCTGGACTTGTGTAAGCATTTTGTTTGTGGACTTTAGCTTCACTTCAACACCATCATTCCAGATAACCTTCGGAATTAACTGACCCAGCTCTCTCTACCCACCTCCATCTGTCAGTGGATCACACGCTTCCTGACAGTCGGGCAGAAGCTAGTGAGGCTGGGAACTCGCTTCTTACATCTGCACCATCAGCACCGGAGCTCCTCAGGGCTGTGTTCTCTCTCTCTCTCTCTAAACATATGACTGAACCTCTTAAGACCCCTCATCCAGGACGGAGACGAGGACTGTAGAGATGATGGTGGACTTCCGGCGGAACCCCCTGCTCTCCCTAAATCACCATAATGAACAGCTCAGTGCCTGCAGAGGAGTCAATCAAGTTCCTGGGCACAATCACTCAGAACCTGAAGTGACCACTCACATTGCTACCATTGTGAGAAAAGCCCAGCAGAGGTTGTGCTTCCTTATATATATATATATATATATATATATATATATATATTCTATTTATATGCAGAAACAGACCTTGGTGTGTATATGATATGAATATGTTTCACATGCATATAAAACAGTTTTTGCATGTATTTTTGCATCAACACAAATATGAGTCACTCAGAACAAAAGGATCTGGAGAGATTCTGGATGAAGGAATAGTTTCTGATCTCCAAGCTTTTCAGGCATTACGTGAAAAAAAGCAAAGCTGTTATCTTGGGAAAAGGATGCTGCAATAATTGAGAGCAAACTGTGGCCAGGCCCAGACTGGCCATCGGGAGCACCAGGAGAATTTGGCCCACTGCTTTATTTATTTATTATTTTGCTATTATTGTTTCCAGATTTTTCTTTATAGATTCTGTCTCTCACAGTGGAAATGCGCCGATGCTGAAAATTGCAGACCTTCAGTAGAAGAACTTGCAAAATCACAGGTTGATATTTATTGACCTCCCTGTATATAAACAACTGCAATAGAAATATTATTATGCAATTAATATGTGACCATCCTGTGAACTATGATCTTATTTGTAATAAGAAAGATAAAAATTAAAAATAATAATAATTAGAGCTGCACAATTAATCGTTAAAACATCTCGATCTCGAGTCGACCCCCCACACGATCTTAATCCAGCTTTTATACGATTCAGCCAATTATATTTTAAGGACAGGAGACGAGTATAACTTGTCTGATCTTAAGATAACACGCACTCACTCACAGCGGGCATGATGAAGACTGACGTCACATGCGGTTTTGCACAGGCAGAGGCCAGGTGTGCTTTTTACGCCGGTCCGGTTCTGTTCGGTCTCGCGCACATCCGCGTCCGCGCAGCTTTGGAAGTATAATCAATCGCAGATGAGAGCGGACGGAAGCGTGCGTGTGCAGAGCCAGAGCAGCGCGTGCTGACTGTGCTTTTAGCTTTTACCGTTCACATGTGGCGTCTTTTGCGCCCTCAAGTCCATTATTTCAAATGAAGATGCGCGTTTTGCACGCTCACAGTGAAAGCGACACGCTCATTTTTTCTAGACGCATTTCAGCTTTTCAGATTGAAAAGCTCAGCCAAAATAAAGCAATAGTTGGTCAAAGCTGTACAGGGAAAGACTGAACCACATTTGTCTCACATCAGTTCACATCTATAATTACTAAACAATACAATAGTCACATCTAAAATATTAAATAAATTATATATATATATATATATATATATATATGTGTGTGTGTGTGTGTGTGTGTGTAAACATTTTTAAATATTTAATGGTGATTTTTTAAATCTTTGCATTATTACATTACATTACTTTTACATTTCATTTCTTGTCTTATTTAACTATTTTACTGCTGTTTGATAACCTATTTTTCAGGGGTAAATCTTTAAAATGAAAAAGGTTCTCCAGAATCGTGAGAGAATCGTGATCTTTATTCTAAGAAAAAAAAATCGTGATTCTCATTTTATCCAGAATCGTGCAGCTCTATACTGTAGTAATAACGGCTGCTGAAAATTCAGCTTTGCCATTCCAGGAATTTCTGTTTTTACTGTATTTTGATTGTTTAAAATCATTATTTTGATATGCGTATTATTTTTCACAAGCTTCTTTTCTGTTTAAATAGTCCTACAGTATGAGAAAAATATTTTTAGAAGTAAAATTATGAAATCTAGTATTACAACTAATATGGACACTGCATGAACAATAATTATGCAAGAAAAACAATTTGTCTGCTGTCTTTGTTAGCATACATTTGAATGATCTGAGGATTACAGAGGCTGATAATGAGAGCAAATAGTAACACGCTCCTAGCTGACTCCCATCTCATCTCTCATTACCTGAACGTATAGCATACAAACTAATGTAACGAGACTCTGCTCTAAACAAAAGAAGGCTTTTTTGCTCTAAAATGAAAGATAATGAAAGTGCAGTCAATATATGCTTACTTTATCAATGCTTTTCTTCATCTACAGTACCCAAAATACTTACAGACGTTCCATAATCACGATTAACTCATGCAACGTTCAAGTCAAAAAGGAAAGTGTACATGAACGGTCATGATAGTTCATTAATTACAAAACTAATGGGCACCATTTGCTTTTTATTTTGTTCCATCATCACTTAAGTGCTTTCTGCATTTGTCAGGAAATGGAATTTTTTTTTGGAAAAAAACAAAAAATGAAATGTTGCTATTTTTAACAGAAAAGGAACCTACTGAAAATCATAATTTTTTTTCATGCCCCAACTCTGAAAAAATAAATAAATAAATGTTTTCTAGTGATTATAACAACGCTATCAGTGCCGCAACGCAAGATCACGTTCATCTTGCTGAAATGATTTTTACATGTATATAAATCAGCATAAATGTAAAAAACTTAATATGTTAGTTGATGGCTGCTTTGATGAAGGATCTATATCTGTGGAAAAGTACGGCACTGGCAGTCGGGAAACATCAAGCTAACAGTAACCAGAGATGGAGCCCTGAGTTAAAAATAAAGATGAAGAGACCCGAGCCACAGCTACACTCACATAAACACACAAGGACAGCACCTCAGAGCGTCTTACTTTAAACAACAGAAAAAAGAACTAACATATACTTGCCCTCTAAGGACTAAAAACATCCTTCTATGGTGACGGCTTCATCTTTAGCATTTAGAAAGGTGAAATATAACAGAGCAGAGCGCTACACGCATGCTGGTTTACTCACATGACTCCCTGCTGCACGTTCTGTGGGTCGGGGTCAAAAAGCCGGTCAACATAGTGGCGACTCGTGGCTGTGACTTCCTGCATGGTGACAAAAGAGAGCACAGAGATGATTCAGCAAACTCATCCCATCTGAGGCATCACAACACCTTCAGTCTCGCCCCATAGCCTCCTCCCTGGCTCACAGGGTCACAATGGTCTGTTTACCCTTACAGTTGCCAGCTGTGTGGTGGAAGTCTCTAGAAGGAGAGCAGAGACCTGCTTCCCATCTCCTTCAATCACTGCAACTCGCTTCTACAGGCAGAGATGGCAATGTCAAGCCACGGAAAAGTGGGAATGACATCCACCCCAAACATACCAAAGCATCTATGCAATCAGTTGGCACTGCTATGAATGTCACTTCATACTTCAGAACATCACATCAACACATAAATCTACCATTTCATAACATAATGTCATTTCATAACATCTCATAACATAATTCAAAAAAAAAAAAAATATTTATAGAGCCCCTTTTCAGAGTTCAAGGACACTTTATAAATCATCAAGTATGTGAAAATAACATCAAACAATAATACAGGATAACGTCAGAAAATAATGCAGGAAATAAAGGGAATACTGGAAATCAGAGGATACAATATAATTTCTACTCTATAAAATATAACATTCTATCAATAAATAACATAATTTGCCTTAATATATACACGTATGTGCATTTATATATAAAGAGAAATATATAAATAATAAATATACACAGTACGTAAACATACATTTATTTTAAACAAACTTTTATTTTGAATGCCATTAAATGAGAATAATTGCAGCCCTAATTACTTGGATAATCAATTTAAACGAATCAAGGTGAAATTCTAATTAACATTTATTGGAAACCAGTGCTAAGCTCATCTTTTTCAGTGGTTATTTTTAATATGGAGTAGTTATTTTACTTACAGATATTTTATACACGCACACACACACACATCCTTACATCTTCTGTGTGGAGTCTCAGAAACCACAGGTATACTTGTGATGATCAAATTGACTTTGTATAGAAACAGTGTTAATATCTGGGATAACAATTAAGCTTCTGAACAACAAAGGGTTAATGTTTTAACAATATCCCACTAACAGGTTGATTAGATCAAAGAAGCTCATTCACTGGAAGGTAATATAATGACACGAACATACAGGCTAAAGTTTGAATGGCGTCCCTTAAAAACAAGCATTATGTTAGTTTTCTTTCTAGACTACCACCATTTGAACCGTGAGTATCGGTGCAGATGAGACTGATAATCATCCAGTAACACGCAATACATCGCAACACGCAACAACCTCTGAAAGCATCAGTGCACCTGGGCTCCACAACAGTGAGGGCAGATCAACATGTGTCAAAACATACAGGACAGAACTACAGGGCTGTCAAAAGGGGGGCGTTACCACCACATTAACCCATAAAATCATCATTTGACAGCTTCATCAGAGAATATCAAGTGGGTTTAGTTTTGTTTTTGGAGCCCTAACTCTAAATATAGACTGAAAACTAAATATAACTTTGATTTGACAGCTCTGAGCACATCCAGATCCAATGTTGACCACATAAACACACAGCCAGCCATCAAAAACCACATCGCTTAATTTAAGATCAATCGCTAAAGTATATCTAAGGTGTCTAGTGTATATCGAAGTGGTCCTGACGGGAAAATGCGAGGTTTTAATGGGTATAATCGAAGAGACTCACAGATAACACGCTGATGCGTAAAGGGGCCTCCAGCAGGCACGCCATCATTCACTCAGCGGAACATTCACAGCGGCACTTTCCACACAAACATAGCTCAATCAGCGGAGTATTTACAGCAGCACTTTCTCCACGAGCTTGATACAGAAGAACACGCAGAGCAGCACTTTCCACACATTGTTTGCATATATTTTTTAAATAAATTAATCAAAACAATGCACAATTAAAGCAATGCATGATTCAAATAATAACAACAACTAATTCCCATTGCTCACCTATTAATTATTATATTACTTAATCTTAAATTAAAGAATTTAGAATAAAGAGACACATCTTCCTTTGATCTTTCCTATATTCAAATCGTTCTTACAGCAGACATGTACACCAATTTGTTTGTTTTTATTTTCCAATAATTAATTACAAATACTTGAAATACGAATAAATTAAAACTCATTCGATACAGCAGTCTCTTTTAACTGATTGAAGGAATCGTTTGTTTATTAATCATAAATGATTTGATTGGTCCTCAGCAAATATCGCAGAGAAAAGTAAGATGCGTTCTTTGCTTCTTCTTCTTTAATTCAAAAAATTTTATTAGACAGAAATAATTTAGCTTTTTTGTTTTATTATACCAAAGAGTATATATATATATATATATATATATATATATTCTATAATCTTTTATTATACATTATACAAATTCCATACTGTTAACGTGCATACCGAATGCAGTATCACCAATGCCGTCTTTAATCAAAGTTTGCATTATTATTTTTTCATTTGTTTATTTTTAATAAAAAAAATAAAAATATAAATTAAGGAAAGTGTGGATGAAGAAAAAAAACTGCATTTAACGCACTGGTCACATGACCATTCTGCGCATGAGCGCAGAGTAGCATGCGAGTATAGTGAGGTAAAAGCGTCTGCTGGAAGAATTATGTCAAATAAGTAAAGTTGATTGTCTGTGCGATGGGTAACGCGATTTGTCATCTTTTAGCGTAAGGCTGTGGATTCGAGATATAAGGATGAAGGTAGCAGTAGAAGGCTGCTGTCATGGAGAGCTGGATAAGATCTATGAGAGCATCAGTTACCTGGAGAATAAAGAAGGTGTGAAGGTGGATCTGCTGCTGTGCTGCGGAGACTTCCAGGCTGTCAGAAATGAAGGAGACATGAAGTGCATGGCGGTGCCTCCCAAGTACAGACACATGCAAACTTTCTACAAGTAAGCAAACACCCGGTATTATTCATTAGATAGGTGTTTCATTAAATAATAAGAGTAACGTTAGATTACATAGTGAATTAAAGTCACTAAATAAAAGCACATTTCGTTTTTTAACTGTTTTCGAGTGAATTTTAAGTAAACATTACGTTGGTGTTGGTCGACTATCGTTTCTCATGTCATGTCCCTCGTTTTTTTTTCAAGGTACTACTCGGGGGAGAAAAAGGCTCCTGTCCTGACGATTTTCATCGGCGGAAACCATGAGGCGTCAAACCATCTGCAGGAGCTTCCGTACGGAGGCTGGGTGGCCCCCAACATCTATTACCTTGGTGAAATCTTTGACTCAATCAGACAAATGCAATTTTTTTATACGTATTAAGAGCGCAATACTAAATTAGTGTTTTAATGTTGCATTCTTGGACTTAGCTCTTAAATAGCAGCTCTGAATGGATTATGTGCTCCTCATTCCTCAGGTTATGCTGGTGTTGTGCGCTTTAAAGGTGTACGGATTGGCGGTCTTTCAGGAATATTCAAATCCCACGATTACAAAAAAGGTCAGTTTTAACTATTTCAAATCAGGTGTGTTAAAAGACCCACAAATTAAATTGCTGAACCTTTTTTATGTAATTTCAGGACACCTTGAGTTTCCGCCATACAGCCCAGAATCTTTGCGCAGCGTGTACCACATAAGAAACATAGATGTCTTCAAACTTAAACAGGTTAATCATTAAGTGCCATCGTAATTTAAGATGTAAAAAATCTATTTTAAATGCATCAAGACAAAAAAAAGTGATCAAAACATAATTTACAGTTGAAATCCATGTATATCTAACCTAACTTCTCTAGATCAAGATGCCTATAGACATATTCATGACGCACGATTGGCCACGAGGCATTTATCACTACGGCAACACAAACCAGCTTCTCCGGCAGAAGAAGTTCCTCAGACAGGAAGTAGAGAGTGGTACCTTGGGCAACCCTGCTGCTGCAGAGCTTCTAGACCACCTGCAGCCCACATACTGGTTTTCAGCTCACCTGCACGTGAAGTTTGCTGCACTGATGCAGCATGAGGTGGGTACATATAAAAATTGAGAGAGATAAACCTAGATCATTCCAGCTTTTTTAATTCATTATAAAGTAAATCACAACAAACTATTTATCATAACAGGCTAAGAATAATGCTGCCCCAAAGATCACCAAGTTTCTCTCACTTGACAAGTGTCTTCCACATAGAGACTTTCTTCAGGTAATTAATGTTTCCATCAAAAAGCATGTTTCGTGCTCTTCCAGGGGTATCCATTTTGTCCAAAAATTGTAAGACCCAAGGAGTCGATCTAGTCTTTGAAACTAAATGAATGTTTTGATTTTGCAGATTGTGGAGGTAGCAGACCGACCAGGCTCCTCTGAGCACCTTGAGTATGATCCAGAATGGCTGGCCATCTTGAAAGCAACAGACAGCCTTCAGAAACCATCCTGCAATTTCTGGAACCCCCCACAAGACAATGGGCTACATACCCGGTAGAGACAGTGACTACATCATATCATTTTACGATTACTTTTTAAAGGGATAGTTCACATAAAAATGAAAATTCTGTCATTAATTACTCACTCTCATGTCACTTCAAACCCACAAGACCTTCGTTCATCTTTGGAACACGAGTTAAGATCTGTTTGATGAAATCCCAGAGCTTTCTGATCCTCCATAGATAGCAAGGAAACTGCCATGTTTTAGGCCCATAAAGGTAGTAAGGACATTGTGAAAATACTTCATGTGCCATAATTCGTTCAACAGTAATTATATAACTTACAGGAATACATTTGAGGGCAACGGAAACACACATAATGACTTTGTTCAACCTTTTTTTTTTTTTTCCTCTCTCTCTCTGGACTCACACATGGTACTCTTATGAATGGTGATAGGCTGACCAGGAAGAAATCACAAAGTCATTTCTATTTTCTTTTCATAAAGTCAAAATTAACAACTGATGGACTACTATGTTTCTGGGTTTGAACGTGGGAGTTCCCTTGCTGGCTTTGTAGGGTCAGAAAGTGCACAGATTTCATCCAAAAATATCTTTATTTGTGTTTCAAAGGTGTTGTGGGTTTGGAACGACAGGATGAAGAGTAATTAATGACAGAATTTTCTCTTTAGGGAGAACTATCCCTTTAAGCCTTATTGTGTTCTGTAATTTGCATATTCCCAATAAATTCTGTTTTGTAAAAATAAAATTTTTCTATTATGTTATTTTAAAATGTAATGTATTCGTGCAATGGCAAAGCTAATTTTCAGCAGCCTTTACTCCAGTTTAAGAAATCATTATAACATGCTGTTTGGGTTCTCAAGAAACATTCTTTTTCTTGTTCCTCAAAAGAACATATATAACTTTATATATTATAATTATAACTTTTGAATAGCAGTGTAATATCAGAATTATTACAGAAATAATAAATTGAGAAATTGACTTCAAATTCTACTAATGATCAGAAAATTGTGCGCACAATCAATAAATGAATTTGTAAGTACTTAGACATCCTGTTCCTCTGCTTCTTTCAGGTGGGATTTCAGTGCATCAGAAGAAGCGATGATGGAGGTCGTGAGTGATTTGAGCGGTGACCTTTGCATGCCTGAAAATTTCAGCCTGACAGTGCCTGCCTATGACCCCAGCCGCCCTCAACCCAATGCCCACCCGGTCTACTCCACCAACCCCCAAACCACAGAGCTGTGTGCCAATCTCGGCCTGACAGACATCTACATCTTGGCTGGGCAGAGTGGGCAGGCTTATGGAGAGGAGGGTGCCACAGGTGCGACTGAAGAAGAGGAGGACGAGGACAGCACAGGGAGCGTAGACGAACCCAGCGAGTATCCCACTGACGCATCTGGCCTCTCCAGCTCCTATAATCCTGATGAAATCACCATTGAGGACGAATGGGAGGAGGAAGTGGATGAGGGAGTAGAATGTGAAGAAGAGAAAGGGACAGATGCAGTGGTTCCAGAAGGGCAGGTAGGGAGCCAGGACAGCGATAGAGACAGCAGTCCCCAGCGAGAGATGACTAATAGACTGATCTTACCACCCCCGTGTACCGCACCGGAATCAGAGGCTCCACTACGTTCCTTGCAGCCACTTTTTCTTCCTCCTCCTTCAGTGTCCCTCTCTCAGGGTAGTTTAGAAGAGGAAGGAGGCCTCTCACTAGCCAGGGTCCCCAAACGCACCAGCGGGGAGACGGCACTGGGGTCAGTGAGTCACACAGGCAGCACACCTCAAATCAAACGGAGAAACCAGAGTATCTACACAGCAGTAGAAGATGAAGAGAGTGAGAGCTAGATAAATGCAATTGTATTTTTTTTGATCAGAAAATTACTACCAAGTATGATCTTCCAGATAGTTTGAGTCTAAAGAGTTGAACGGGCTGCTATACTGGTTTAATCCGCTAGGTAACTACTGTTTTTAAAATAATTTTTTTTATGAGTGTGATGAATTAAAGAAAAACTATTTTCAGGCGTTTTCATGTGTATAAAGCAACACCAAAACCATTTATTTTCCTTTGTGATGAATTTTAATGATCCGTTTTTTGTTTTGTTTTTTCAGCAAAAAATATGACATCACACTCACTAGTTTACTCTTGTTATTTTATTAGCTTTGTGGTGATTGACTTGGTTGGCTTTACCATTCTATTGTAAATACAGCAAGTCTAAATAATACATGATACTGATGTGATTTTTTTTTTTTTTTTGGTGTATTTTATCTCAGTTCTTTATAAAAAGACAATAACTTGCCACAGTCACAGATGTTGGCATCATCCTGGTTGTTTTGACAAAAAGCCTTGTGGTTTGAAAAATGCAGAAAATAAGCTCTGTGACAAAAGTTTATGATATTTAGGTTAAGTTAAATGTTACTAGTTTGTGAAAACGCCACACAATAATATGAATTTTATAGCGCAAATGCTATTCCTAGAAGTGAAAATATAATGTTAGGCACTTAACGGACTACAAATTCCATTTTTATCTGCATAACTGTTCGAACAGTTTAATCTCACACTCTTTCAAACAAGGCTGTGAAAGTGGACTAGTAAATAGCTGTTTCTTGTTTAACGTGATGTTCCTAGTCCCAATTAGTAGCAACCACCATTTTCAAGGCATTTAGAAATTGTGTGTAGGATATTACTTATGTATTTTATGTCACAAAATAAAATGTGAAAATATCTTAAACTTGCCATAACCGCAAACTTTACTGAAGGCACGTGTGACTAAAACCTATTAACACCTGAACGATGGATTAGGAAGTGCAAAAATCACTGGGTTTTCCTGAAGCACTCTTTATTTGAAATTAAAATTCCCTGTTCTGATCTTGAACCTTTCCAGTCACGCCCCGCTCCACAAAAATCTTTTATTCTACCAGTTTCAGTTCAAAATAACCAATGTAATTCTGCTGTAGTCTCAGCCATCTTGAAAATTACATCAATGTTAAGTTAAATGTTTGACCCCGAGTTCCAAACCTCTGTATGTGGAATGCAGCAAAACACACACACAGAGAGAGATATCTGTTAGCTTTTAGCACAAGTAGCATTTGGGAAACTTGTTTGGTCCTCATATTTGCCATAGCAATTGTTGTTGCTAGTGGCATTTAGTTCAGACACATTAAGTGTCATGCCACATGGCCGCAGCTGGACAACTGTTGAATACTATTTGACGGTTAGCAGAGGTTTAGATTAAAGCTAGTCAGAAAGCCACAGAAACTAAAGCCACATTTCATTCAGAACAGCACAGCTTTATTTAACATTTCAGTTCACAGAGGTGTTAACAGGAGATCAGATCTATTCCACAAAAAAGGTGGACCTGAAGACACATGGCAAATGATTTCTAGCTGTGTGACACCATATCAAGATACCTAATTCATTCCCTAAATGACCATAAAAATGTATTGGTAACCCATTAAAATTACTGACTAAAATTAATTTTTAAATAAAACTCATTTTTATACACATCAACAAACAGCATCCATGAAACAAAACTTAATAAATGACTGTTACTAACACGCTCAACTAATAATTCTTACAGGTTATTGCCTGTCCACTTCGGGCCAACATCTCGAAACGCTACTTTTCGGCGGTCTGACGACCTCAAACAAGCCCAAAACAAAGAACACGGAAAAAACGGAGTAGGCACTTCTGTTTTTTTCCACTTTTTCAGGGGCTTTGTGGGCCAGAAATTCCCTTGCTGCTCAACATTGGTTGCTAAATCGTTCACGTTGTTGATTTGCAGGTGCTTGAATATTTTTGTTGCTTTTTAATAACACATACTGAGACATTGGCCTGGTATTGCATGACTTCCTTTTCCAGACAAATTGATGTGCGTTTTTCTGCGATTACGTGTGAAGCGAAATGGTTTATGATCAGTCATCTGGTTGCTGCCAATATGTTGTTATAAATGATTTGTCGATTGTTTCCCAAACAGTAGTTTACACAAAGCGACCAGAACGTAGAGAAGGCATCGTAGAGCTTGCTGTTGTTTCGTTAACTTTAACACTGAACTTCAAGGTCAAAGTGGTCGGGAGAAGGAAATGTTATAGGGAAGACAACGTTGATGTTCAATACTTTTTGGGTGTAAGATGAACGACGAGTTACGTAAGGGAGACCAGTTCATACGAAGGTAATAAATAAAAAAACAAAACGAGCTCAGGGTGAATGAAAAACTGCTTCAGTGTTTCTTTTGTAGTTTAAAAGTTTAGTAGATGTGGCTCATGCTTGAACAATTGCAAGGGTTAGTTTAGATTAAGGTGCTGATGTCCTTCCAGTGCTAGAGTTGGGATCAGACTGGGAGAGCCCAGAGCATACGGATAGTCTTAAGGATAAAAATACAGATGCTTGAAGACTTCTAGCTGTTTTAAGTGGGCATTATGAACCATCTGGGTTCATTCCAGGACTGAGAACGGGATTTGTCAATGAAATAATTCTTCTGTTCATTCCGATTCTTCTGTGTTCCTTTATCTCTCTTCTCTTTGGGTGACACCCTGGTGCTTGCATAATGGAAATGAACAGAGGCTAAAATTATTGTTAATTTGAAAATAATACAGAATCCATTTTTACTGCCAGATATGACAGAGTCCTTCGTCCGTTCGCTTTCTGCCCTCAGAAGTCTTCTGAAATCTTTGAGGGATTCCCCTCAATCTCTTTCTGTTATTCCTCTCGCTTTCTATTTCTTTCCGTATCCGTCTTAGGAGGTGAAAGGGTGAAGGGTGGGATTTTGGGAAAGAGACGGTGTCGGTGGTCTCCCGTGATGGAGTGTTGACAGGCCTTTAGTTCCCGCAGCAGCTTCGAGTGGACTGTGCATCTGGGTCCTGCAGGTTTACCCCCCTGTGTCGGGCAGCATGCGTGGGGTTTTGGGTGTCTGTTTTTGGCATCTTTTTTGCTATTAATAAATGTAAAAATACAACAAGCTGAAATAAAAATCCAGAGATTGTACACTGTTCATAATATTAATCATTTCTTTAAACTTGGCATGAAATGAAATTCATTCTATTTAAAAAAAAAAAATTGTTATGAATTTTTCTATTTTGTTTACTTTAACTTTTTAATCCAAATGTCAAAAACTTGATAAGCTGGTAAAACAGAATTCTTGTTACTTTGTTTCTTCACAACTTAACAGCTAAAGAAGAACATAGATCATAGATATAGAAATTTCTAACAAGCTGAAAAATCCTGTACTGGGACAGGTTGCCAGGTGAATTTTAATTCGACCTGTAAACAAAATGCTAACAATAGTTTATAGCCCCTTACAAGCTCTAACCCAAACAATCATAGCTTGCCTTAAAATACAAAAGTAACTATTCTGGTAAAAATACAAAAATCAAGGTCTGTCATAATTCCAGCAGCTGTGGATAATACAGCTTCACTCTCACCAATGGCCAGGAACAACTCGTTTACATTCATTGCAGTCTTGGCAGAGGTTTCCATGAAAAGCAAGCCTGTGTCTTCTGCATATGTCTGTGCTTCCTGTACATAAATGTAAAATAAATGTCTGGGTTACTGCACACAAGACATTAGAAATGTAGTCAACAGTTTGGGCTGAAATATACTGTAGTATAGTAATTAGAATACAAAATATATATACATATATTAACACTATAATAATAAAACATGTTTCCTGCTCATGAAATAAGCATATTAGAATGATTTCTGAAAAAAAAAAACATGATACTGAAGCAATGGCTGCTGAAAAATCAGCTTTTCTATCACAGGAATAATTTTATTATCAAATATAATAAATAGTATAATAGTATTTTGCAATATTACTGTTTGACTATATATTTTGATCAAATAAATGCTGTCTTCGTGTGCATGAGAGGCTTTTTTTTTTTTTACAATTAAAATTTACAGACCACTTTTGAATGGTACTCTTCTCACTGACACTTTTTATTCTGTTCTGTGCGCGTTGAAATGAAAACAGCAGCACACTATGCATGCAACAATCTCAGAGCTACTCACACATCAAAGCACTATTTGAATATTCTTGTCCCTTTATTGACAGGAAAGACCCTAACACTTCTCATGTCTTAAAATATGATTAAAGAAAGTATATGACCTCATATTCCACGAGTCTCTTGTCTGCTAAGTCAGCCTTGTTTCCTGCGAGAGCAATGACGATGTTGGGACTGGCCTGCCGCTGCAGCTCTTTCACCCAAGCCTTCGCTCGCTCAAATGTTTCCTACAAACACATGGCTAGAGACTAAGCAACAAAGCTACTATTTTAGCAAATAAAACATTGTATCCTTTGTAGGGGTGTCCTCGAATAGTCAACGATTCGATGATTCAATTCGAGGAGCTTGATTCGACAATCTTACAGTTGAAAATACACAGACAGGGTGTTATGATCATACCATTTGGCTATATGGGGTTGCTCAATGTCTGATTTCTGGTTTTCTCCCAATATGTTAATATATGCTGTAAATAAGAATCTGAAAAGAAAGAAGCTTTAAATAAATATTTTAGCCTACGTGAAGAAATCCAACCATCCCCATAGAATTAAATTTAGTTTAATTTTCCATAATCAGTGTCCAATAGACGTACATCTTGGCGGCAGGGATTTAAATCTTTAACGAGACTCAAATTGAAAACAAAAACAAATATTATACTGCCGTTCGCGGGGCCCCAGGCGACCACCTGTATTGCCTGTTGGACAGGCCAGCTCTGGTAATAACTGACTGGGACTATCAAATACATAACATTATAGTGAGTATTTAGAGTAGTGCCGTACAGACACCTTCACTTCTGCATTCGGGATAGCCTTCACGAAGATAGCCTACGAGTCATAATATTAACGCTATGTTGTATTAATAACAAAGCATATTCTATATGAGATAAATTATATCCCATTGACTATCATGCTTCATTCTACTGATCATCTTCTGCGGGCGCAGCTCAAAAGAGAAATGCAGAACATTATTAACTATTGTCATATACATAACGTTATAATTCACTACTGTAAAAAAAAAAAAAGTGAGGGTTTCCATGACATTTTAATGTTAACTATGTTTTAATGGAAACATAAAACATTATTTACTCCATTTGTATCTGCGAGGTGTCTGTTACACATTTTCCCTGTGTGTTAACATCAGTAGAATTATGACTGTCGCACGACTGATTTATTTTGTCCCGCCCCCAAACATATGATTCGACTATCAGTATTGGCAGTATTCGAAAATCGTGATTCGCCTGTGAAAATCCTTAGTCGGGGACACCCCTAAACCTTTGTGTAGAGAGTGTACCGTTGTAAACTTACAGGCTTGGTGATGTCAAAAACTACAATAGCCGCCTGGGCTCCACGGTAGTACATGGGGGCCAAGCTGTGATAGCGCTCCTGTCCAGCTGTGTCCCAAATCTCAAACTTCACTGTAGTGTCATCCAGACAAACAGACTGTGCCAAGAACGCAGCTGATGGTGGACAACATAAAAAATAAATAAGTAATCCAAGCCAGAGTTTCAAAGATTAATAACACTGATACGTCTTGATATTAGGAATCATAGTTATAAATGACAAAATCACATAAAATATGAAAATGGTAACGGTAACAAAATGAAAACGAAGAGTAATTCTACATATAAAAAATGCTATAATAGTGCAAATAAAACTATTAAAATGGTTGTGAATAGATCTTATTGATTGATGATCTGAAGTGCTTTATTGCTTAAGATCAAGTAGAATTCCAGTTTAATATTAGTTTAATAAGTCCATTTCTATGGTCTCTGTGCGATTCTAATTTATGGGAGCCAAAGTCTATAGCAATGTTTGCAAATACTGTTGTGAAGATTATACTCCGAGATAATGAAACTGGCTCGCGTCATACTCACATGTGATGATATCTACTGCTATGACTAAGAAGAAGATCAGTTAAGATCAGTTAACACAAGGTTGCAGATCGCTATAAAGAATTCACGAGTGTGTTCTCAGTAGTGATTGTGCTGCTCACACCAGACGAGACTCTGAATTTACAAAGTTCTCCCTGGTATTCTTCTTGCTCTTGAAGTGTTTATTTGCAAAACGGGTATTGAGCAAAACAGTTTTTTTTTTTTCAAACCAGTGTTCCTGTGGCACAATTGGTTGTGCATAGTAAAATAATCTACAAATGATGTACAATACCATTCAAAACCTTGGGGTCAGTAATATTTGTAATGTTTTTGAAAGAAATCTTATACAACAATGCTGCATTTATTTAAAAAAAAAAAACTAATTTATTTAAACAACTAAATCTTACTAACCCCAAACTTTAGAATGGTAATAAACCAGACAAAATCGACCTAAATATTAATAACCATCAATAGGAACTCAATTCAAATTCATCACTTATGCCTCACCTCCAATGGTGGTCTCCTGAAACTCATCAAACTGGCCCTTAACAAAGCGCAGCACTAGGCTGGACTTGCCAACAGCCATGTCTCCAAGCAGCACCAATTTGAACTGGCAGATCTTGGTCTGCGGTAGGCTTCCATTGGACCTGCCGGTCCCGCGAGTGCTCATGATGTAGGAAGGGTGGCCGTCCTCCCTGACAGCGTCTCTAAAAGCAGCAGACAAGTTGTTGTTGTTTTTTTGTACTGAAGACTTCTTCTAAAGTTGTGAGGACAGCTGTCAGACTGTGATGCTAAAAAATGAACAATAATAAGAGTAGAATGTAAGCGGAACAGGTAGTGGAAGAAGAAGTAGCAGCTTACTACTAAAACGTTCTGGTAACGTCTGGAAAATTACTGTTTTGTCATTACAAGTAATTAAAAACATACAGGTACTTTTTTTAAATAACAGAGCTAATCTATCCTTTGAACTAAACTAAACTAATACAAATTAAATAACAGGCAAAATTGGAGGACAGAAGTAAGAATACAGTTGACTACAGTTTCTCCTTCCATACACAGCCAAGTGATAAGTTTCATGTCAGCAGTCTGAACCACAGATGCTCTATGTAGTGAATCAGTTCTCATCAGAAATAAGGAAGCTGATGAGTAAAGCAACACAACAACATTTCTTATGTAAGACCGCATTGCCAAATATCCTCATGACCGTTTAAATCTGTGCGTCATAAAATATCATAAATAATATTTCTGGTTCAACAGCTTAAAAATGTTTCAAGAAAACAAGGTGGCAAGTGCATAACCTCAAGTGAACTTCAAGACTGATTTATTGGGCAAAACATGAAAAAAATCAACTCCTATCTTAGTGAAAATTGCTGGTTACTGAAAGTAAAGCCTCCTCTTACATTCCAATTTCACAATTCGTCCAAAATAATGCATTTTATTGTTGCAAATTCCTTTTGTAATGGACGCCGGTAAACTGTGATCAATAACCTATATGTTTTGTAGGTGGAAAACCACCAGGTTTGTGAAACCTGTCACCTCTTTGTGGTTTCTCAGTCGTGTGCTGTTCTGCTCTCCGAGTTTGCATCGGTATCGCTTTGCAGTGCAAATATTTATAGCTTAGTTTTAAGTAAATAGGTAGAACTATCCATTAAACCTTCCAGTTTTACATCTTTAATTCAAACTTCTTTCCAGTAAGTCAACTGTTTACTGCATGTGATTTACTAGAGATCTAATTAGATCTAATTAATCAATGTAATAGTAATGTGAAAGTCTATTGATATATGAGAACAATAACTTCAATAGTCAGGCATGTCTAATTAATCTGAATAATAACTCCAGTAATTGTGTTTATGTATATTGGTCTGATTTCTAAAGCTAATAATTAAGCGTATTTCTACTGATCAGATTAATCATTCTTAAAATCAAATGTACCTCCATCGATTTAATGAATAACTAAACATCAGGTTTATGTTAACTCATCTGATTAATAACAAATAATCAGGCGTGTTATTGTATTGATCTGAATAATAACTCTAATAGTCAATTATGTGTCCTGATCTAATGCATAAATGTAATAAATCGGTGTGTATGTGTGTGTACGTGATCTAGTCCATAACTCTGTCGGTCAGGTGAATGTGTCTAATGATGCATTAGAGTCGCAGTATAGACTCTGACCATTAACGTGACTCGTCTCGATCCATGCGAAGCGGGCCGAGCGGTGCCATAAACACCAATTTCTAAAAGAATCACAGTTCCTTTTAAATACACGGAGTCATATAAAACTACCTTCATTAGCGTTAGTGATATTTACCTGTTGTTGCCAGTCGCGGCTGTTTTGGTGGTGGCTGTTCGGTTGTTGATCTATCAGCTGGTTATCGGTCCGCGAGCACTTCCTGCACATTCGCGCATGCGCAGTGAGCCACATAGGTCAAAGCATTTGGACAAAAAGATTGTTTACTACTAATTTGTGTATGGATAGTAATATATGGTCTGTTTTAATATAAGGTTGATATTGTTTCTCTTTTGGAAGGACTAAGTTTAAAATTTCACTCACTACTGTCTAATAGTTCATATTTAGGCCTGTATTATATATTTGAAATAATATTATTTTAGAAAGATTTTAAAAACTGAATTAAAACTAAGGTACATTTACTAAAACACAAATATGACAATTAAATATTAGACAAAAATCGTCTGACTTTTATTTTGAAATTTGGAAAAGCAGTTCTATCAGAAAGCTGTCTTGTTCAGAACGAATAATTTAAGATTTCTAAATAACATAAAATATTTGTTATCATCGTGGTTGTCACTCCTCCTAGCATTAAATGCAGTTTTTGTATGCATTCTGTCAAGTCAACAATCAATTCAACATACGAACATCATAGGTCTTTTGTATTGAAATGAGGTTGGGCTGCAAGGGAACGATTTGTGTTACGTCACGTTGTGACGCAGACATGGCAACCGCTCATGAACAGTTGTGCTGTTTTATCGTTGTTTGTTTTCTTAGAGATAATACTTCTTTAGAGATCTTACATGTTTATTAAGCTTAAGCTACTTTACTATTTTAAGGTGGCTGTTTTTGTTGTTGTATGTACCTTTAATAATGGTGGAGTGAAGGAAAGGATAAAAATAATGAAGTTTTGAGCGGCACAGCAGCGCGCGTTCTCGAGGCGCCTCCGCTTGGTATCGGGTCGCGCGCGCAGCAGTGTGGACAGCATCGGAAAACATTTCATTTCAAATATATATGTCGTATATGTCTGTTATGTATTAACCCACGAAGCAATGGTGACCACCTTTCAATGATTAGGTAAGTTAAGGAGAAGAGATTCGAGTCCGTTATCACTGCGTTGGTGTAGTTTTGGAAAAGATGTCGCTAAACTTGTTAAAAGTTGGCTGACTGGTCCACATCTTCCTTAACGTTACATCCAAAGTTCTGACATCATTGTAATATAAATATCAAAAATTCCTCACGTCGTTTTTATAGTTTTCTGTGTTTGAATTGGCGTAAGGAAAGCCGTTTATTTTCTTATGTATTCATAATTTAAAAAACTGCTGAATTAATGGCAATGTGTCCCATTCATAGGGAAATATTATTACCGAATTAAACACGTGTGTGTGTGTGTATATATATATATATATACATACTGGAATTATGAAGTTGTCATGGAAATATTGCAAGTTCATTTCAACAATGCCATCAAGTGGTTCTTTAGGAAATTGCTTGAGTTGGATGATACAATTTTTATTTGTATTTATGCAGTTGTATTATCACTTATGCACATGCACAGCCTTTTTATTTGTGAATTGATACTTTGTTCCTGATTCATCTCACTCATATGAACATTTTTTTTTTTCTTTAGTAGAAATGGATAAATACACAGCATGTGTATGGCCTCGTCTGGAGCCATTCCTGATCGGGGTGCTTCCTGCTACACCCCCAAGCAAATTCAGCATGCATTATCTGCGCAAGATGGCTTGTTACGTCCGGACACGGGACGGCTGCTTCCCCAGGATTGGCTGGCACATGTGGCGACACATCGCTTGTGGCAAACTGCAGCTGGCAGAGGAGCTTGCCTGGCTGTATTTTGAAACTTTTGATTTGTTGATGCCTCGTTCTGCAGAGCAAAGATTAGAGTGGGCAGAAGCTCTGTCACAATGCCACAGTCCTAAGGAACTCGACTGGCAGCGCTGTAAGGTAAGAGAAAAATGGTGTAGTACTGTAAGACGGCATGATTACCATTGTACTGTACTAATAATTTTCTCTATCTCTTCTTTTAGCTGTCAGTGGACACTCTGCAGTTTCTACTCTTTCTATATCTTCAGCAACTGAACCGAATCTCTCTCCGCACGTCACTGATTGGGGAAGAGTGGCCAAGTCCAAGATCACGATCTCCCTCTTCCTCCTCTGAGAGAGACACCAAAATAAGCTCCCAAAATAAGGTGTGTGGGTAAATTTTCAGTCACACAGAGTAATATTTTCATATATTTTATATAGTTGAGGGTCAGTGTTTTTTGTTTATTTGTAATTAATACATATATTTAGAAAGGATGAATTAAATTGACCAAAAGTGACTGTAAAGACTTTAATTTTGTTATAAAATTTATACTATAAATAAATTATATTTCTTTAAAGCCTTGTTGAGCATAAAAGACAAAAACCTCAAAAGGCCTTTAGCAGTTTTGAATGTGTATGTACAAATAGTTTGTTAATTA
>JAUMHP010000057.1:8798931-8811149 GCA_032361065.1 Enteromius trimaculatus
TATTAATGAAATTGAAATTTAGCATCCTGAAAATAAAATATCAAAATATAAATAATAATAAATAAATAAACAAACAATTATTTATATATATATATATATATATACTTGTGCAAAATATAAGGTCTTGTTTTTTTATTATATGTCCTCTGTGTGTACTTTAACTTGTTATACTCACACAATTACATTTTGTCTGTATTATGTGGGAAGAGAGGATCAAGTATAGAGAGAACACTTTCGCATAGTGGTTTCTTCATTCCTTCTGTTTTACCAGAACTGGGACGACCTGGCTCATCTTGCATTTATCCAGACACACATGTCTGAGCTTTTGGAGTTACTAGTGGAGCCAGGCCAGCTGAGCAGTTCTGGACAGGTTCTGCGTGACAGCCAGCTTACTTCAGAGGCCCTGGAAAGCCTCGGTTTGTTGCTGGAAGGATGTGTGAGCCCTAGCCGTACCGTGCACCCAATCCACAAGCTCCTCAGCCGCTCACCACTGCAGACCCAGGCAGGATTCTCCAAACTCAGCCGGTCCTACTCTCTTCAGCAGTTCCAAGGTTTTCTGCATCAGGCCCTTTGCCTCAATCCCTTCGGCATCTCCACCTGCTCAGAGTCGGGAAAGAAACTGGCATGGGCACAGCAAGGTAAATTGGAATTTCTTGTCAAGTGAGTAAAGTTGTAGGTGATTTTTATTTCAAAAAGTTTTACAAATGAAATGTTGATTTAGGAATATCTGAGGTGTAGGTTCCACCCATCATCTTTAATAAAGTGGTTTGATTTATCTGGCTTAAACCGATTGATGGTTAACCAGATTGTAGTCACTAACACTTTATATTTTGTTTTTTAGTAGAGGGCACCTTGAAGAAAGCCAAAATATTAAGAAATACACACATGGCTCCTCCAGGATGTCGACTGTTTCTCATGTCACAAGTCTGCAAACAAACGTTGGCCAAAGACTCTGAAAAGCTGAATAATGCCAACATCAAACTCCACCGCTGCAGTGAGGCTTTCATCTACCTTCTCTCTCCTCTGAGGTGAGGAATCACTTCGTTAAAGTAACATAAATGCACCTTAAATGGGTATCAAATAGTATATATTTTATTTTTTGTTATAATCATTATTATATAGTGGTGTTAATATGGAGTTCACTTTTTTTATGCATTAAGCACTTAGGACTGCTTGTCTTTCCATACACACATTAGCTGCAATGTGCAGAAGGTCTGTAGAGATAAAAGGTATTGTTAATGTTATAGTATTTCTTTATTTTATTTATTCATTTTAAAAGAATAGCCTATATTTTTGGCGAAGTTGAATTCTACTCAAAGGCTAGCATTATTAATTTGAATGTCAAATTGAAAGGTAACTTCTAGAAAAAGCATATGGGGAATGCATTTGTCATTTGCGATATCCCACAACTGCTTTCTTAATTTCTTAATTTGTTTATTTACAGAGCTTGGAACTCTTTCCATTAAAATGTCAGGCCTTAGATGCTGACATGGAGTAAGGCATAGAATGAATGAATGAATGTGCAATAGTTAACCACATTAATCAGCTGATCTGCTGTTGAGTTAACATTCAAGTTCTAATTCCTAAAATAATAAACACTGCCTTACCTTGACTTCATGTCAAAAGAATGTTAAAAGAAATGCTGGTCGTAGTCTGATGTCATGTAGTAATTATTAGGAGTTCGTATATGTAAATAAAAATGAAGCCCTTATCTTGCAGGTCTGTGACCTTGGATAAGTGCAGGAACAGCACAGTGGTACTCGGCCCGGTAGAGACCAGTGTCCACATTCAGAGCTGTGAGAATGTTCGTGTGGTGTGTGTGGCCGGCCGTCTGACCGTAGGCGGCTCTTCTCATTGCACAATCCATGCCCTCGCTCCTACTCGACCCCTTCTCCTTCCTGGGAATGTGTCTCTCACACTGGGCCCCTGCCACACTCATTATCCCACTCTAGAGGACCACATGGCTAGCGTGGGCCTAGCTGTGGTTCCCAATTTATGGGACCAGCCTCTGCTGTTTGGAGCAGAGGGTTCTGCTACAGACGCTGGCTGCTACCGCATCCAGCCCCCCTCTGAGTTTTACCCGCTGGTGATACCTTTTCAGATGGAGGGGGATAACTGTGAGATCCCTTGGGGCCTGCCAGCAGACTACCAGAAGGCCTTGGAGAGCCGAGAGAAGACGATAGAGGATTGGCAGAATACTGTGAAGGAAGCACACCTAAACAAGTGAGCCCACTTTTCTGTTCCATTTAAGGCTGTAGTAGTCCTATCGCTGTCGCTCTGTGCTAGTCACTTTTATTGTTAGTTTTTTTTTACTTAAAAAAAAAAAATTTAAATAAATGTTTTGTTATTATTTTAATTATTACTATTAAATTTTGTATAAATTGTTTTTCTTTCTTTTGCATGTAAAAAATTAATTCACTATATAATATGTATGTCGCTTTAAACAAATTCTGTAATATGTTTATTTTCTTTTTAAACAAAGATTAAATATAGTTTAAGATACGTCTGGCATTATTATTAAATCTGTTTGTAATTGTAATGCATTTATCCATAATAATCACATGGTTAGTATGTTTTTTTTTTTCTTTAAGACATTCAGATACATCAGTGATGCATTGTCTTTGTTGTTTTAAAGGGTCCAGAGGCGACAGCTTCAGGCCTTAGTGGAGCAAAAGTTTCATGAGTGGTTGCTTGCGACGGGACAAAGACAAGAGCTGGACAGCCTCCTCCCTCCTGCCCTCACCCCCTCTAGCTCTGCGGACCACCGGCCGTCCAGCCACACCTCCAACACTGGACCGACGGTACTCAAAGAACAACCATCTGAACAGGCAATGGGACAAGTGCCAACTGTTTGCTAAGGGAACAGCTAAACAACCAAAAGCTGATTTTGCCATCTCTTTCCAAAAGACTGATCACATTATTGACATCTATAAAAATCTATGCTGGACTAGTGTTTAGAGTTTATATATTATTTGTGCAGGTGTCAGATAGTTCAAGCTTTATGCTACTTTTTGTTATTAAACCCCAGTGATTCCAGAGAATCATTAATTTAATTAAAACAGGAAAGAGACAGATGGCTGCCTTCATTGGAATTTAGAGGGAACTTGTATGAGATATGTACTGTAATTATTGAAAAATATGTTAGTCTCAGTTGGTACGTGGCATAACACATACAGTCACTGAAGAGTTTGTAGCTATTGCCTGCCTTCACATGGCCAGTATAAAATGTTAATATTTCTCCTTTGCTGTATGTTCACAATGCCTTGCACTGTAATTGCACTATTACTGTATCTTCACAATACAGATTCCAACAATGCTGTCACTTAAAATGTCTCTTGATGTCTTAAGTGAAGATTTAACATGAATATCAACAAGTAATTTGGTTTCTTAAAGGTAAAATGGTTTGGTTGTTTTTATAAACCATAACTATTATCACATTCGGTTTGAAGATGTTTTTTTAGCTTTTTGGACTTTAGACTGTAACTCATAATAAAATTAAGACTTTTAAATCACATGAACCAATATTTTATTCACAATAGAACACGGATGGCATTACATTACACGCTCTTTTACAGATTGAAGAGCCTAGCTGAATCTTTTAAAACGATTTTGGCTTTTTCAGCCCTTTGTTGCCCCTGTCCCAACTATTTTGAGACCTCTAGTGGGCATCAAATTTTAAATAAGCATTTTGTGCATAAAATTTCACATTTTTTCAGTTTAAACATTTTTTGTGTTATCTGTGTTCTATTATGAATATTTCTGGAACTCTGGATGTGTGTTAGTTTATATGAACAGTACCCCACCATGTTGATATTGAACAGTTTAACCACAGCTTATCTAGTGTTTACAGCACTGACACATTTCAAAAGGGCCACCCTCATCACAATGGTCAAATTTTGTTTTCAAAATATATTGAATCCAATGACTCCTGTCTCTTGGCCCAATCAGAAAGATGCCTGCGCACTTTATTATCTCACCGAATACAGCTGAGTGTATACAAATCTACAGCGAATACTGTACATCTGACACATTATACACCTAATACACACACACAGGGAAGTGTGCATATTCTCGTGCAGGGTATATCTACTTTATTAAATTTTCACAGTAGATTTCTCATTTTAAAACCTAAAATATTAATGCCTGTTCAATGGTCTGCAAACCGCTCACATTTTCTCCAGATTTAGTTAAGTTGGTTAATTTGCCAGCGGCTGTGCTGTTGAAAATAGCTGAGTCAGAGTAATGAGTGCCATTCAGCTACGCATGATACAGTCCAATGAGTCTGGGCTCTTTATTTGGCAGTGCTCTTGGCATCAGGTGCTGGCCAGTGTGCTGTGTTTGTTGTGGTTCAGGTTGGTCCAGTTGTAGGGTGCTGCGTTGTTTCAGTTTGAATGAATGCCGGTGCCAGGCTAGTCATTATCCTTTAATCCCCATTTGCTTTTCTGGAAAAAAACTGAATAGTGCTAGAATCACTGACTCGATTTTTGGATCTAATTTTCATGACAAAGTAAAAATCTGGCCCTCCCCTGCTTGCCATTTTGACATTGGGAGCTGCGTATTTAAACAGCCCCATAAACATCACTCTGGACACCCAGACAGGACTAAATACAGTATTCAAGATGGGCAGGGTGAGTAGGGAATCACTTGAATATAATGGAAAAGAGGCTGAATTTAAAGTAGCTGCATAAATGATGAAAAATAATTTTTATATGTATATATACAATAATTTCTCAACCTGCAGATGCAGAAGTTGCTTTATATTTCTGTGTTCAGCAAATTAGTTGTAAGGATTTGTTAAATTTTGGATGTATTGATTATATTAACTTTAAATTCACAAATTAGGGAAAGAAATACATTGAAGAAATGCATTTAAAGTCTACCTAGCAAATAGTGCTGCTAAATTGTTGATACTTTATGACTTTTGTTTTTTGTATACTTGAATGCAATGCAATGCCTAAATGATGACACTAACTTTTTAAACTATTATATAAAAGCCCTTGTAGAACCTCCTTTGAAAACAGCTCAGCCTGAAGTCAGATCAGTACTTTAGGACTGTGTTGAATTAGATTATGTTTATGAAACTACATTTTTAATTACAGATCACTGTTTTAGATCTAAGATAGTAAATGTGCAATATTGCTGTTGGTTAATAGTTGTTAACTTGTTAAATGGTTTGCAGGTAAACCAGAGGATCACAACTATATTTTAACACATCCTGAAAATTCTCCATAGCAAATCAGTGGATATCAGTTCATGTCAAAGTCACATTGGTCATGTATTTAAATATAACAGTGGTCACAGAACCAGTCTGAGCGTGGCTAAAAACGTTATTTTGAAATTATGTTAATTGGCCATTCAAGTATAAAATGCTCTTTAATATTATCTTGCTGTCTCTCAGATTGTGTTTTTCGAGGACAAAAACTTCCAGGGCCGTCGTTATGAGTGTGACAGTGACTGCTCTGACTTCCATACCTACCTGAGCTGCTGCAATTCTATTCGTGTGCAAAGCGGGGCCTGGGTGGTTTACGAGCGGCCCAACTACACTGGTAACCGGTATCTGCTAACCAGAGGAGACTATCCTGAATACATGGGCTGGATGGGCCTCAATGACCGCCTCAGTTCCTGCAAGCTCATCCGCTTTGTAAGTTCAACTACTAAATTCAACAGCATGCATTAGTGAGATATATCTTAGATATTGCATAAAGCCGAACAAATATGATTTGCTATGTTTTTAGACTGGGCATAATGATGAATCAGTTTCACAGTACTGTGTCAGAACTGAATTCAATTAAAGCCTGGGACAGTACGAGTAGTGGAAGGTCATGCATAGACCTTTCCTAACTGTTACGTCAGTTTAACCTAATTAGTTCACATGGCTTTTGCCAATAAATCAGTGTTTACATGGTCGGCAGTGTTTGATTCAGTCTTGTTGTAAGACTAGAGTTGCATGTTTTAATGCAAGCAAACATCTAGACCAAGCAGATGACTAAATTAAATTTCAGATAAACTTTGTTTTGACATTAGAGGTCATCTGTTCCAACACTTACACAACTCCATATAAAAAATATAGCTGCAAGCCCGCAAATAGGCTGCAGAACAGTGCAGAGCCGAAAGAAGTTGAAGAGTAGAAATAGAGCTCACTTTGAAACAACAGCTAGGTTCAGAAGCCCAGAAGTTCAAATTCGAACAGCTGTTTAGATGAGAATGACCAAAAGCACCTTTCTGACAGAAGACAAATGCATACAGAAGACCTAAACACTTGCACCGCTTCATAACAGCTCTACTCGGGATTTGAATCCACAATCTTGTAGGTCTAGGATCAGCAGTTTATCCCACCGCACCACTCAGTTGACACGCTTTGTGAGCTGTCGAGGAAAGGTTAAGGTGTGAGAAGGAGCTGAGAAAACATAGTTCTTTAGGATTTAACCAGCATAACACACAAATGATACAGAAATAACAAAAAGGTTATAAGCGATATTGTGAATTTTTTATATCTCAGTACCCATAGGTGGCGCTGTTCCCAACGTTGGCATGGACCCTCAGAAAACTGTGTTGATCAAGTGGACTGATTTATGGTTCAATTGATGAAAATTTGGCTAAGATACAGTCTCTGAAAGAATTTTGCATCGACCTAGTTAACTTCATAATATCATATCTATTTTTTTTACCAGTAGGTAAAATCTAAAATTAAAATCTTAATGTAAGGAATTGAATGTGATAAGTTAAATTTTTCTAGAATTAGCAGTTCAAAAGTTATAGTCGTTTAAATATTGAATTTTGAACTGGAGATGGCACTTTAGAGTTGGTCTTAGAGACACCAAAGTTGGTCAGATCACTATTCACGGCCATCTCTACAAGTGTGCCAAATTTCATTATTTTCCTATGTTCCCTTAATAGGGCTGTCATAGAGAAATTGTAAGAAAAAAAAAACTGACAACAATGCTCAATATAGCTGCAAGCAGCTATTCCGGGGCAAATGGGCTGTAGCATGGGCAGACCCAGAAAAGCGGAAACGAAGTGCGCTTGGAAACAACCAAGAAGCTCAGGAGTTCAAAATCAAACAGATGTTTAGATGTTAGTCTGAATGAGCTGTCGAGGAAAGGTTAAGGTGTGAGAATAAACTGACAAAAGGCACTTCTTTGGCACTTTAACTAGCATGACACTCAAAATTATGTCAATTGTAAAGCGGAGTACGATTCACTCAATAGCTAAAGAGTCAAATTATGGTACTTGTAATCTGTCATTTCTGTGCGGCTCAGTCCAACGAACATCTGAGCCAATTTTGAGAAGAACTGGAATTAGTTTTGAAGGAGGAGAAGCGATTAGACTGAATACTGTACTTTTCAAAATGGTGGCAACTGTAATGGGCGGAGTCTTAATGTGAGCTATTGGATGTGTTACTAGTAGCATGTTACTAGCATATTGTTAACATGATTATTAAGTTACTAACATGTTTATAGTATGATTAGCATGTCACTAGCATGTTAATAGCATGAATAGCACATTGTTAGCATGATTAGCTAGTTACTAGTATGTTGTTAGCATGATTAGCTAGTTACTAACACATTGTTAGCATGATTAGCTAGTTACTAGTATGTTGTTAGCATGATTAGCTAGTTACTAGTATGTTGTTAGCATGATTAGCTAGTTACTAGTACATTGTTAGCATGATTAGCATGTCACTAGCATGGTGATAGCATGATTCATATGTTAATAGCATGAATAGTCATGTTGTTAGCATGATTAGCTAGTTACTAGTACATTGTTAGCATGATTAGCAAGTTACTAGTATGTTGTTAGCATGATTAGCTAGTTACTAGCATGTAATTTAACGTGATTAGTGTTTCCAACATTATTAGCATGTTGCAAGCATGATTTAGATAAATTAGAAATAGTATTAGAGTGGAAGATTAAAGGAGTTTAAATAGGTTATAAATAGTACATAGAAGGGAAGTCTGGTTGAGTCTAATTGGCTGCAGTGTGTTTAGATTTGAATTTTGACAGCTGGAGCTGTGCCTTGACTCTTGACTCATCAGTCTATGGAATTTTTTTTAATTTTTAATCTTCATTTTTATGAAAACCAAAAGTCTGATCAGTTAGAAAAGATATAGCACACCCGGTGAGATCAGTCAGAAGATCTGGACTGAGTTTGGAGTCTGCAGAGTTAAAGCTCTAGGAGGAGTTGGAGTCAGAAAGGTTAGTCTAGAATAATAAGAAGTTTTAGTAGGTCAGTAAGTTGGCTTTCTTAAGCCAATTGAATAATAATAAAGTAAACATACAGATACAATAGGGGCTACAGCCCATTCTGGGCTTGACCCCTAAAAATGCTGATTCTTTAAAATAACAGAATTTTTGCGCTGAATGAATATCTCTATAGCATTAATACTGTATCCAAATATATCCAACCCATGCAGGCAAGTGGAATGCAGTACAAGGTTCAGTTGTACGACAAGCCTGACTTCACTGGCCAGGCTATAGAGTCCATTGAAGACTGTCCATCTGTGCTGGAGAGGTTTCGTCTGAGAGAGGTCAATTCCTGCAAAGTTCTGGATGGCTACTGGATCTTCTACGAGCATCCCAACTACCGTGGCCACCAGTACTTCTTGGAGAAGGGCAACTACCGTAAACCAGTGGAGTGGGGTGCAGTCTGTCCCACTGTGCAGTCTTTCCGTCGCTTCACAGAGTGATGTCCCTGTGTCACAATACTTGGGCTATGTGACTCACTGAAGTTCCACCTGAAATAAAGTTTGGCTGGAGATTCACTCAGCAGCACATTTGTTGTTTGTTTGTAGTTTGTACAAGTATTGGTCTTAGATCCACAGTTACGGGGTGGAGATTGAGGTGAGTTCCAAATGAGAAACAATTTCCACCTCCACCAATGAGTACCATCTCAGACCCCTCAGAGTCCAGCAGCTCCGAGCAGAATGAATGCAGCATCAGGGGCCAAGGCACAGATGACTGAAAAAATAAAAAAATAAAAAGTAGTGAATGAAAAATACATTTTTAAACATAAGAATAATGGAAATTGCTGGGGATTTGAAATTAATTAGCTGCAAAAATAAGAATAATAAAATATTCATGTGTTTAGGTTGCTTATACACATTGGGTCCCATACCTAACTTTATAAGCATTTTCATAATATTTTTTAAATCATACCTGTTTTTACCAATTTTTTGCCAATTGTTACTAAAACAAATATATTCTAGATTTATTTCCCTGATTGCTCCAGTCTAAAAAAAAACACCCACACTTTTAAAATTCCCTGATATTTCATGACTTTTAAAGGGTCTGTTCATACCAAGAATGACAACTATAACCATGAAGTTATAAAAATCCCTCAAATACTCAAAGAGAATAGCGAAGTCCTCTACCCAGTTTAAAAAACAAAAGAGAGGAAAACACTTGTGGGGTCACTTTCATATATATATATAATTTTTTTATTTTTTTTTTAAATGAATGAATTATAGAAATAATGCCATCCAAATTTGAATGATCCCTCTAATGTAGTTAAATTATCTGTAGGCTGTGTATGGTTGACACACAACTTAACTACTTCCTGAATTATTCCATATGATTATTTGAATTGTTCAACAGCAGTGTACATGGCTTATACAGTCAGTATAATTATTTATAATTGTTTTTTTTAATGCCTATCCAATGAAATTTTAGAGCCACAATTTTATAATAAACTATTAACCACCGCTAGAGTCCATGAGGAGAGTAACCTACAGTATCCAGCTGGATCTCCACACAGCTCCCAGTGTTTAGATTTATTACAGCAACTCCTGGTACTCCATCAGCCTGTAGCCAAACTCCACCAACCACAACCATCTTCTCATTAATTACATGGGCTGAGTGAGAATATCTGAAAATAGAGGCCAAGATTGTGATTTTTGATTACTGAGAGGTGGCACATCTTCACAATACATATTCATTCTTTCACACCCAAATTTGCAAGAGGTTTTAGAACCTGGGTACTGGGGGTGGATGTAAATTCTTCGTCTCCCAACAGAAACCTGATGATGTGGGTCTCAGGTAGAAAGCATCACCGAGAGGGCTGCCACCTTTCCCTAAACCTCCAAATATCACAAGCCCCCCACCGAAGGGACAAGCAGAATGGGAATGACGGGCTTCCGGAACAGCACCAACAACTGTCACCTGATTGAAACACACAAAAGTAGTAACATTATGCTGCCCTTACAAGATAACTACAGGGTGACAAAATATAATATACACTACTGTTTTAAGAGTTTGGGGTAAGTAAGATTTCTAATTTATACTCTTATTCAGCAAGGATGGGTTGACAGAAAAACATTTAAATGTTACAAAATTAATAATAAGAAATAATACTTGCGCACCAAATTAGCATATTTGAACGATTTCTGAAGGATCATGTGACTCTGAAGAGTAATGGCTGCTGAAACTTACAATCCTAAACTTTTTAACTGTTCGTGTGTTTGTTTCAATCAGGTTTTAATATGAGAAAGATTAGAAATTAGAAATACGAGAAAGCCATGCCTCAGTCCAGTGCTTGTCATCCAAACAGAGGAAATGTGCATCACCTAGAACTGGATCCTTCTCTGTACGTCCTCCAAACACAAATAGAAAGCTCTTATCTGGAACGATAAATTAAGAGGTTAATATTTTTCTTCTTATAATAAGAAAACTGAAAACAATATCTAAACTAAAATCTCTAACCTTTATAACTCATCAAGGTTGATGTATGTCGCCATCGTGGTTCTGGACCAGTGCCAGTACAAACCATGTTCTTAAATGACAGTTGTACTGCACTTTGGGATTGCTCGTTACGAGGGTCAAGGGTCACCCACACAACATTGCCTGTTGGATTGAGTGGAGAAGTTCTGCCACCGAAGAGAACAGCTCCACCTCCAGGGATAGAGGTCAACGTCTGATAAAGACTAACCACTGAGGAGAAAGAATACAGGATGAGGCAAAGATATCCATACATACATTATTAGAGTGGTCTAAACATCAAATTGTTATAAATTAAACAAAACCTTAGAGATTACATAGGATTCAAATCCTACCGATTTTTTAATATCACCAAAATCTATTAAGAACAACTTGCAAACACTATAAAAAAACCCCACAGTGCATACACATAAAGCAATACTTTTCTTTTTGTTGATTTACTAACAGGCAGCTCATGTTCATTTAGAAAAAATCCAAAAAGGACACCATTATCAAAAGCAAAAATAAAGCACTGCTCGAATCACCTCTATCTCCATGAGCCTCTACAAAGGCACATTTCCAGCCATTCTTCTCTTTGATCAGGGCCCTTGCTGCTGTGTCTCTTCCGCTCCTCCCACAACCTCCGGTGAGCAAGATGATTCCGGGTGCCAGGATAGCAGAAGCCATACCGACAGCCTCTATACTTGGAGTGCCACACAAGGGCTGAATGACCAGGGGAGGATGCTCGGCCCACTGAGGAGTCATGTGAGGGATGGAGGACACTAGAAGTGAAAAGAGCACATGTAAAGTACCTCTAATGCACTGCCTCAACTTGTGATGCACATGATACCAAATATCTTACCGACACTTACCCTGTGGTAGCTTGAGAAGTGCTTGATTGGTCACAGAGCCTTTGGAGGCTGTAAGGATGAAGTAATGGGAACATTTCTGGTTCCATTCCTGTTTCATAAAGATAAAAAAGTCTGGGATCAGGCATTAGGTCAGATTCAAAGGTCTTTGCTGGGATTGGGGCTGTTTCCTCACCTCAAACTCATCAAAAGGCTCCAGTCCCTCAACTCTCTGCCTCTCATCTTCAAGAAGAAGGTCAAAGTAGAACTGGTTCATATCCAGACAGACACATTTTTCCCAACCCTGTAGCAGACAAATATGAGTTTCCTGTCTTATTGACTGAAATCATTCTAATATGCTGATTTGGTGCAAAAACATGTATTATTATCACTGTTGAAAACATTATTGGAATAAAATTTTTAATCAGGATTCCTTGATGAATATAAAGCTCAAAATAGCAGCATTTATTTATTTATCTGTCACTTTAAATCCATTAAATGCACCAATGCTGATTAAAAGTAATAAATTACTGTTAAAAAAATCATAGTGTATACATCTTTGTATTGTTTCAACTCTTAACACTTTAAAATTGTCATGAATAAGGCCAATACAACCTTCAAATGTAAAAATAATAATAATTTGAGCTAATTAAAATAATTTCATTCATGTTCACAAAG
>JAUMHP010000057.1:8811249-8831056 GCA_032361065.1 Enteromius trimaculatus
ATAATCTAGTTTATTACTTGGCTACATAGTATAAAAAAAGAAATGGGTATCATACATAATATAATACATTAATCTGAGGCATACCTTCTGTATGAATCTCTGCTTCTGAGCGACAGTGTCAGGATAATGATTAAGAGCATGTATGGTAGAATTGAGCTTCAGGAAGTGGTTCTGCATGACCCTGCCAAACGGGTCATCTGGGTGGATCTGTTCATACATCACAAACATAGATTGTGGGAGTAACTTGGCAGCCCAGCCAATCACAGCATCTGACCTGGATAAAATCGCCAAAACACATGTTCATGTTCGCGCTGAAGTATATCAGATATGGCACCTTTTTGTCAAAAAGTTGTTCTACAAAGTAAAAGAAAGCTCTTAAAAAGACAGAATGAGCTCAGGACATGTTGCAGGCAAGACTCAAAGCTCCAACTATGAAATGAGCACCAAGACTCATTGGTCTGGATAGCACATATGCTAATCATTGCAATTCAAGATAAAGCTGAATTTGCATCCTCACCACTCTGTTTCCATATAAGTCAGCACGACCTCTGACAAGACGAGTGTAGGAGCATCCCATTGCAGTCCAGCTCTGCTCAGAGTTGCCTCCACCTCCTGCTCCTTCCTGACATCCACACCAATGAGATTATAATGACCACTTCTGATGAACACAGCATCTACACGTAAGCAAGAAACATATCAATACACAATTAAGGAATGTAAAATTGGACAAGATTGCAAATAATACAGTTATATGTAGTACTATTAAGTGGTTATGTTTTGTAATATAATCTATTAATATATTAATATGTGGTACAGTGAACATCCTACTAGTCTGCTGATTTGAGACGGTCTCCCTTTCTGGCAACATGTCCTTCAGGCAAGCATTGCTATTGATCAATGCAGCCTTGCGCCGGGCAACTTCTGGAAAGTCAACCTCAAAAACCGTGACACCTCCAAGGGCTCCTTCTGCATGCAGCCGGAAATATAGGGAGTCAAACCCAGCTCCAAGTGAAAGAATCTGAGATTAAGAAAACAATATGATCAATATATTCTTTTCTTACAGTAAAAACACATGACACAAAACGTGAACACTTCATCCCACCTGTCTTCTCAAGTAGGATTGAGTGGTATGTAAAAAGTGTTTCACACAGTGATCGACTGCTTTCCAGCGCACATAATAACCTCTGAGATACAAAATATACATGTATCAGAAATATCATATCTGTTTTATGAAAATATAATAACTGAAGGTGCAGAACTGTCTCCTAAACATTTACCTATTAATCAGCGGAGCTCTTCTTGACACCTTGCACACAAAATGCTTAAGGAAATCATCGTGGAAATAGCCCTGTGCGGCTGCTGATACCTTACTGACCACACTGCTGTCATTAGTCCCCTGCACCTGAGAGAAACGTCAATGAAAATATGGACAAAAGTTAATTTCAAAGAAGAAAGTAAGTAATTCAGATTCGGGACAACATGAAGGTAAATAAATGATCACAAAGCAACAATTTTTGGGTTGACTATTCCTTCAAGATTAGCAAATAACATGACAAAACAAGATGAGGTGTACGGAAAGCTATTATTAAAAAGCTGCTGTTATTGTAATTAGTATATATATTATATAAATACGTTATATAAGTGTTATATAAATATTAAAATAACTTAAAAATGTTTTATTGCATATTATTGTGCTCATTAAAAAGTGATACTACTGTGATAGTACCGTATTATGGCCACTGAGTTGGAAATACCATATTTTGTTTGATTTTCCAAAATTAAATGCAATTTTACTAGGGTACTAACTATGAGCCGAACAGTCGATTACTATTTAATACCATGGTATACCATTGACACCTTTTGTTAGTGGCATATCTTCCATATTTGACTTGAAACAGAACAAAACATAAATACTGTCAGACTCACAGCAGCATCTTTTCCTTGCTCTCTCTTGCTGTTTACTGGCATCACTCTGAACACACGTGGAAGCAGCCTGTGGAAACAAGGAAGCACAAAAGAGGAAGCGTGTCGCACATCATTATATGACAAAAGCGTTTCAAATATAACCTCACATGAGAATTTAACGCAAATAAATCAATAATAATAAAGAAAACGTTTCAAGACGCATATAGTTTATATCCTGGTGCTCGGTATATTAAATAATGATACTGATATGCAAAATAGACCCTTAACACATAACACTAACAATAGTTGTTGTTTATAATTGTATTATAGTTTCGAGGTAAATATAAGAACATTTATTCGCAAATGTGAATATTATGTATATCCATAATTATTACACAACGTAACGTACTTTTAAAATCGTCCCAGGACTTTTCAGCAACATCTCATGCGTCATTTCCGCTGAACGTAAGCGTGATGCTGGACTAGGAAACTTGTTCAGATCTAAACCGAAGGAAAAGGTTTGAGTTGTTTTTATACCTGTCGTTTAGGTTGCTTATTGTTTTGACGATTTTATTCAAACTGTACCCTTTATTGTACTCGGTTTCGATAATATAATATTTAACTCAGCAACGAGATAAAGTAAGCTTCACTGGGCAGTGAGCTATAACGTTACAGTTACTGTCACTTTGTTTTGGTTGGTTTAATTCAAACATTATGCCGAAGATAATGACTAATAAATATTACTTTGTTTATCTGCTCTCCTAATTTACAGTGACTGACACTGGGTGAATATATGATTCCTAAAATGACCCCCCTTGCATTTGTACTTATGCTCTCTGTTCACATGAGGTGGTTATATTAAAACCTATCAAAATCCAGCTTCTGGTCATATTTAACGGTTAAAGCTGGTTATTTATGGCTCTTAGCTTTCTGTATTGTGTATAATTGTGTATAATTAAGTGTCATTAAGGTAATATTATCTATCTGGCTAACATGGATTGATCATAGAATGAAACTGTGACTTAATTTTAGGAATATAATTTACAAGGTGTTATTATTGAACAATTAAATGGTAATGAATATTATTAATGAATCCGTAATTATATTGCGTATATTTGTTTTGTTTCTGGAAAAACAATCTATGATGTTGTATATTTATTTAGAAAATTGCATTTTGTGGAAAAAAAACTTTAATATGTAGCAGGGCAAATTAAAAAACAAATCTCTAAAAGAAAAAATATATAATAAATAGAATTGTTGATGGATGTATAGATTTGGATGGATATATAGACAGTTATTGATCACATTTTTCTTTCCCTATTCACAGACCTCCGTCATACATCTCAGTCATTCACACTATTACCTTATACTAGACGAGCCGACCCTTTCTACTACAGTCCACTCTAGTTCTTCCATTTCTTAAAAATACTTCCACCTCCTGCTTTTTTTCTCTGTTTCTCCAGCTTTCCCTTGTTTAGTTCTACTCTCTTCCTCCCCTCCATCATGACTGAACCAGAGCTCCTCACAGAGGTCCCTGCCTCTCTGAAACGGCTGGCCAAGCAGGTTGTGCGAGGTTTCTATGGCATCGAGCATGCTCTCGCTCTGGATGTGCTGATCCGGAACCCCTGTGTACGTGAAGAGGACATGCAGGAGCTGCTCAAGTTCGACCGCAAGCAGCTGCGTTCGGTTCTGAACACACTCAAGGCTGACAAGTTTGTCAAATGCCGCATGCGTGTGGAGACAGCACCTGACGGCAAGACGACGCGACACAATTACTATTTCATTAACTACCGGCTACTGGTTAACGTGGTGAAGTACAAGCTGGACCACATGCGCAGACGCATTGAGACGGACGAACGGGACTCAACTAACAGAGCCTCCTTCCGCTGCCCCTGCTGCATGAACACATTCACTGACCTTGAGGCCAACCAGCTGTTTGACCCCATGACTGGTGAGTATGAAAGTGAAAGATGCTTATTATTGGTTGTTTGCACATGCCCTACCATTGAAAACGATTGTCGGAAAGGTTTTTTCAGGGAAAAAGGATTATTTAAATTAATCAAAAATAACAGTATGCACATTAATAATGTTACAAAAAAAAAAAAAAAAATTCCAAAAATGCTGTTCAACTTTTTATTTATCAAAGAACCATGAAAAATATAGCGAAAAATATAGCAAAAGTATAGCACCATTTTCAGCACAGATCGGCATATTAGAATGATTTCTGAAGAAACATGGGACACTGAGGACTGGAGTAATGGCTGCCGTCTCAGGAATAAGTTACATTTTAAAATGTATTAAAATAGAAAACAGATTCATTTCCCAGTATTTTTTTACTGTCTTTTTATCAAATAAATGATATATGTTCAAATAAAATAAATGTTGAGCATAAAACCATAATTTTTAATAGGCTTATGCAAGATTTTGGTCATATTGTCAATTCATACTAGGCTGGTCAAATGGATTTGAAATCAATTGAAGCAAACCAAGTGTACTAAATTAAAATGCATCATTTTTGACTTCTCGCTTCTCTTACAATTTCATGGAACAAATATATTCTTGTAAGTAATGGTAATGTGAGCAGTGGGTCAAAGCTGTATTCACTGGTAAACATTTATATTATTGTAAAATAGTTAAAATCTTTTGCTCTAGACTGATTTATATAAAAAGCATAAATAATAAATAAGGAGTATCACTTGTGCATGTTGTTGTTTTTTTTTTCTACTTTTTATATGAACCCTAAAATGTGTTTTAATGTCACTATTTATTTTATTTTATTTATAATATTTTTTTCACTTTGAATAATATTGTTCTTTAAATGCAAGAAATTTAGGGTGATCATGATTTTGTAATCAATTAGAAAGTGCTCTCTAATCCAAATATCTTGCTTATCCTGGCTAAAGTTTTCATGTATACAGTGAAGATTTATGGCTATCGTAATCTCTGTGTGGTTTTGAAAGATTCAGATGAACAAGTCTTGAAGTTCTTAATATCAAGATTGTCTCATCATGGGATTGTGTCATCACTGTGAATATCCTAAGCCATGTACATTAGGAAGTGAGAAGATGTTTTTAGTATAAGTCTGTTTGATCTCTCTTACCTTTTTACTTACTTTTGGTAATTACGGTGTAATCTCGAAGTGAGTGATAAATTCATTTAAGTGGCTCGATCCACACTTTGGCAGAACTGTGTTCAGACACATGATGGCAGCAGAGGCCAATATTTGAAAGGTTTTCAACACACTTGAATGAACCTGACTAGGAGACTGATGCTGAATTGCGTCAGTTTGCAGACAGTAATCACAGACAGGAATGGAAATGAAACTTTATTTTAAAGGGTTTAAAAATAAACGGGCTGTAATCTCGTAGAGGCGGCTGTAAGGATTAGCACACAGCATTGACATCATCATCATCATCATCAAGCCTTTCTGCTTCTGTGCCTACTGTTTTACACTTCTGACTTCAACAGCTGCTGATTTATGTACTTAGTGAAACACACACACAAAAGTGCTGCTCTTGACGTGATTTGTGTTATCTTGGTTTCAGAGAGAGTATTTGTGAAGCTTTGCACACTGCTGGCCGTCCCTGTTTAAGCTTTTATTATGGACTGAACCCAGCGAAAGACTGAAGTCTGCAGAGTGTGTGTGTGTGTGTGTGTGTGTGTGTGTGTGTGTGTGTGTGTTTGAGTCCATTCCAGCAGTCTTGAATCATGTATAATTGATCTAATCTGTGTTTGTGTTCAGATGGAAAATAATATATTAGATGAAAGTCTTCAGAGTCACTAACACTTTACCTTAATTCTCTTCAAATACATCTGTTTTTTAATGCACATGAAGTGTGTATGCACGTTAATAAAATTTGTGGGGAACTGACTGAATACTTGGGCCATTAATGTGGTTTCATCCCTTAAAGAAATAATCAATGTTTCTTATTTTCAAACCTCAGTGTAAACGAACAGGATATGTTAACGGTAATGGACTTACAGTGGAAGCCTGGCAAACAAGAAAACCAAAGAGCTTTAACAATTTCTTAAATTAAAAAAAAAAAATCTTCAGTAACAAAATGCTGCGTAATATTGTTCAAGTTTACTACGTTTACACTTTTATCTGCTCATCAGCAGTTTCACACACATACATTATTTTTTGTTGGCAGTGGCTTCCCAAATCAAAACACAGTGACAGTGGCTCTGAGTAGGTACTTTGCAAAATACACTTTGCAACCAAAGAAAGTATGTTCTGTGTAATAGCGTATAATAGGAAAGTAATTATGCTACATTCATCATGTTGTCATCATGTAACCTACAGCATTAGTCAAGTTGCTTCACTGCAATTTTCAAATCCTCAGCGATTGCCTCATGGGACAGTAAAGCGTCCATTATCATTAGATATGCACTTCAGAATCTCGCCAGAAATAGCAAATGATGTTTTGCTTGCTGTTTTATGGATTCATACTACTACACATACTGATTTTGCCTGCTATATAGGCCTAGTAAGGAAGCAGGATAATTCGGATTTGAACTTTTTTGTTCTATAAAATCATATGATTACTTGCTTTTGATCGTTTACTTTAGGCAATTATTAGCTTATTAATATTATATGTGTAAGTCATTATAAGTAATTCTACAGTTTGTTTGCTTGCTTAGGTCGTTACCACAAAAAATATTAGATTACTCATTATTATTCATCAGAATAATCAATTTATTACTAAAACAATCATTAGGGACAGCCCTAGTCTAAATACTGTACTAATTACTCTTATGAGACATTTATTTTCAGTAAACTAAAACCATACAGCACAACACGTTAAACCTGATTCCTGAAAAAATTACTCTTTTTGAGTCATTATTTTTGAATGAATTATAAACATACAGCTCAAGCACCGTAAATCAGCAGTCTTCGTTTTATGATTCTGATTTACGTTTTTGTAGGCGCATTAGGAAACTGTTCAATTTAATGATTAATTGTGAACTATTTTTCTGTCTTTGTCCCCGTTGTCTTGTCTTTTTTTTTTTTTTCTCTGTGTGAGCCCTACATTTTATAGAAGTTGCATAGGGTTCATGAATTCTGTCAAGTACCCAAGAGACAGGAGGAGCTCCTCTGTACAGAAAGCGTATGTTTAAAAGAGTGATGGATGCATTAGAGCAACAGAAATAAGAGAGAGGACTGAGAGCAGTGTCAGAGGTGAGTGACGAGTGTAAAAGGAATAGAAAGGCAGGTAAAGAGCACGTGGCATGTGTTCACCCTCACCTCTGCTGAAAGCAAACTGGCAGGCAGGGAGGCAAAGCTGTTGCTAGGATACACATCAGGAGGATTGGCGAGGATAGAGCAGAAGAATGGAACAGCCAATGATGAGGCACCTGACCCTGTGTAGACCCTGCTATTGTACACATACTTATTTCCCATGTTCTCTCCTGAACTAGTATCTCTGAAACATGAGTTTCATGATGCCCCATGTTATTTGTCTTCTGAGTGGGCTCAAACGTGGATGTTTTCTGTGATTGGTTGTTTTCTCCTCGTGCTGCCTTTTGTGGTTAGGTGGCTGAGTGGTGTCTTAGAACAGGAGAGTGTATTGATCCGATTGGTCAAGCGCATCCAAGTCCCCCCTTGTTGAGCAAAAAAAAAATTGATCTATGAAAATCTCTTTGATTGGTGAGGTGTTAGGGGAGATAAGGAGATCTGACAGGTCAGGCCTGCACAGTAATAAGTCACTCGCTGATCCTATCTCCGCATGTCTTCACGCTGCCTCATTTTTGTTATCTTCCACTTCTGAGTCGCACGTGTGCATATAGCAGCGCTGTAACCTCCCAATATGTAAATTAAACATAGTTGCTGTTTTTTTGAATGGCTGATTTGTTACATGTTTGGCATATTATATGCTATTAATAATTAGCAAAAGCCAGAGGACCAAATAGTTTTCAGACATTTAAATATCGTCATTATTTTAGCCCTGCACCTGTCTGGAGTGGATGTTGGTCAATGGAAAGAGACCAGAAAATTGAATAAAAAAAATGTTCAGAGAAAGCTTTTATAAGTGAGCACTTTATATAAAATGATGCACGTAACATAACCTCTAATACATAACGTAATCTCTAATACAGATTATTTTTCAGAGTAATTAGACTACCAAAAAAGCATCTAAAATACATTTTTTTATTGTTTCTAAATGCATATGATAGTACTCAAGATAAAGAAACTATTTCATTAAATACAAGCACTGGTTTCTACAGTTCATTCATTTTATTAAAAAAAAAGCAGCTAATTTTAGAATTGGAAGCATGGCCATGTTTTATCTTTTTTTTTTTTTTTTTTTTTTTTTTTTTTTCTAACACACAAATAAGATATTGTATTTGTACGAGGTGGCAAAATCATGCTAATTTGTCCAAATTCATATGAATTGGCAACTAGTAAAATACGTCAAATTGAGCAAAAATCATGTGAATTCAGAGTAAGGTCGTACGAATTTGTATGAATTAGCCACCACATAAAATATGTACAAATTGCAGTAAGACTTAATTGAATTATACTGGTGTCTAATGTTCAGAGTAATATAAAATCATATTTTTAAAGAAATTTCTTTTAATTAAAAAAAATGTTTTTAAAAATCCAATGTTGCCATCACAGGAATACATAACTTTTTAAAATGTATTGTTATAGAGAAGAGACATTTTACATTTTGGTAAAATGTAAGAATCGTGCAGTTTTTACTGTATTTCTTTGTAAGACTTAACCCAAGTAATTTCCAACAGCTTGACATAAGTGTAATAGATACGTCCATCTGGGCCTTTACTGCAGACACTGCAAATCCAATGTGAATTACTGTTGATGGGTAAAACAGATTTTGGAAGTACTGAGTGACAACCAATCCTTTCTGAATAGGGTTTTAGAGTATTAACTTGTATTGAATCCAGAGCAGTTATTAGAAGTGATCCACATACATCCTCCAGTTCTCTGTATTTTTACTGTACTTTTATTACAATAATTATTATAGCATTAGCGCTGCTGCAGTTTGAATCAATTTTGGTACTTTTGTCACAGTTGCTTAGACCCCATCATGTAAAAACTTTCTCCTCTCTCAAATGCTGAAATGATGCCGGATTTATCTTTTAAGGGCTGATCACAAAAGTCCTTTTGTTCTTTGGTGTAGACAACAGAACAAAGCGCCGTCCTGTTTTCAAAAGAGCTCTGAATCACTGGAGAGAGTGCTATGTAATTTAAACCAGACCTATTCATATCTCATAGATAATACAAAAACTATCAGCACAAAGACACCATCCCACTTTTCCCCGACAGAAGCGTTAATGTATGCCTACATGCTAACAGCATCGCGCCATGCTCTTTTAGATCATTGCGACAGTGTGTACGCACAGACCCAGTGCACACTTTGACTGAAAACAAAGATTACAACCATGTGTGCATGTGCCATATTGCTAATTGTCCATGGATTTGGATTTGATATCTCTGCTGAATTCTTGTGACTGGGAGCCTCTGACAGCATTTATAAAGAAGAATGGAAAACTTTTATTTCTTAAAGAGATACATTTCTTTAAGTAACTGCTTAGCCCCAGGGCATCTAAGATGTAGGTGTTTGTTTCTTCAGTAGACTACAAACAAGGATTAAGTTAATTTTAAACTGTTGCACATAATGACAGTCAATGGGACTCAAAAAACATGCACACTGACAAAACCGTATTAAACTCTCACATGCTGGCTGTTGTGAACGCACTCAAGACAGTTGGACATTGCGGTGGATCGGAGGTAAAAAAAAAAAAAAAGAATATTTCTTCATTCCAAATATTATTATCTTTTTTTTACTATTATTGTTCACATACACATACATACATATACGTACCACAAACAAGCAATGCCTTAAATGCTTTAAAAACACTGAATGTTTTTGTGTTTATAAGTGTTACACGAATGGTCATTAAAAAACGCAAGCATTAAAATTGAGTTTTTTTTAAAGTTCAGGTGCTTCAATGCTGCATTTCTAAGTACTGTGTTGGTTTGTATTTTGAGATGCGAGTGTGACTGTCAAATACATCAGTTTAGTGCGTTTAAATAGAAAACAATGGAGTGCAGTAAAATTCAGACCGCATTCTGTGTGATCAGCCCCTTAGAATGCATCTGCTTTGCATCCCTTCTACATTGCATGATGTTTGCATGACTTTTGATATCGCATTATATTTATCTAGATATTTAAAATGCAGCCTGTTATCTCTGCATTTTTATTCGCTTATATTTGTGTGTGTGTGTGTGAGAGAGAGTGTGAGTGAGAGAGAGAGGACAGGCAGACAGACTGACCAGGAGGTCTGCAGTAAAATTGTTCTCTGCTCTCCTGGCTTGTCAATATTTCCTCTGGAGCTGTGTCAAATGTGAAGAAAACCTTTTTTTTTTTTTTTTTTATCTTCCCTTCCCCTATGTTATTTCTTTTCTTTTTTTTATCTCTCTCTTCCTGTCTTTCTTTCTTTGTGCTTGTCAGATTTTTTCTTTTTTGCCCTCCACTCCTGTATTGGCAGAGAAGACATCTGTAGTAAAAGGGCCTAGCTGAAGGTGATTGTTTTTCAGAAGCGCCTTCACAGATTTTGTTGTCAACTTTCCAGAAAAGCTTTTAAAATGGAAATTGCAGTGAATCGTTTACTCGTTTGATTCCCCTCAAGGCCAGCAACTCGGAAGCTGTTTCACCATGCACTCCGCACATAACATGGGAGTATTTCAGCATAAAAACATACTGTTGATGTGTGTTCATGACAGCAAAACATGAATACGAGTAAAGTGACATTCTAAATAAAAGACTACTATTAAAGCACCATCTGTGACTGACCATTAAATGCTAAGTACGCATATATGTGAAATATGTCAATGCACGTATTTTATATTCAGCTAGTAGTTGGAGTACGTCACACACTCGTACAGAGAGCCCTGCTGTGTGTGTTCTTGTCAGAAGGCTGTAAATAACTTGAGCAGCAGATGGCAAACCAGACCAGCTTCACTTGCCATGGGACCGCCGGTGAATTCTGGGGCTGAATGTGTGTTTGTCCTTGTGTCTGTGACTGTTCTTCTTCTTTCCTGTTTAGTAATATTCGACGGTCAGTAGTGGTTTTGGCACTATTCTCTCGGTGGAAACTGTGACTGGGCCACACCCTGTATTTTTATTTTATTTTTTTCCCAGTAGTTCCTTAAAGCAGCAGTTCTATTTTCTTTTAATAAAATATTTGATTTAAAGAATAATAAAACAAGAAATGAAAATTAATTATTCTATTGAGTGACGATGTTTCAGCTGATTAAAAGGGACAAAGGCATTTATAATATTACAAAATGTTATAAGTGCTTGTGTTTTGGACATTGTTCATCAAAGAATACTGATGATATCCACAAAAAAAATTAAGCAGCACAAATCAACATATGAGGAGCATTTCATATTATGAAAATTCAGCTTTGCCACCATAGGAAAAAAAAACTTATTTTAAATGGAAATATATATATTTTTTTTTTTTTTTATTTATTTATTTATTTTTTTAATCATCAAATCAGTTCAGTGCATAAGATTTTTCTTTCGTAAACTTCCAAAAAGTCTTAGCAACCACAAAACTTTGAACAGTGATGTATTTGTAAATTACTTTTATTTTAGACTTAGTGTGCACCATTGGCCAATTCCAGAACACAGGGAGTCATTTATTATGGGAACGTCTTGTTTAGGCAGACTGATTTGTTGCTGGTTTGAAAAGTTTGTATGGTGACAACATTTTCTCACCCTCTGGCTACTGATTTTAGTGGTTTCTGGTTTGAGACCAGCAGGTTTGTGAGATTTTTTTTTTTTTTTTGTCCCAAAACTGCCTGGTGGAAACGCCAAAGGATAGGGGGCCAAATTGGACATTTGCTCCAACTCCACAATTGGCTCCATGTCTGTGGGAAAAGGGGACATGGAATTCCAGCCTCTGGCTAACAGGAAACTAGAGATATAAAGCCCCTTAACAAAGTTTTTCTGGGCTCTAACTTCCAAAATGAATGACCTGGAGATGCCGAACATGATGGATGTGGTGAAGTGGTTGAGAATGACGGTTGGTAAGCACAAAATATCAAGTGTTGCCTTCTGCTTAAGACCTCCTTTTTTTCGAACACAGGAACGTTCCGCTGTACCTTCTGTCAAACAGAAGTAGAGGAGGATGAATCTGCTGTGCCAAAGAAAGATGCCCGCACTCTGGTGGCACGATTCAATGAGCAGATCGAGCCTATCTATGTATTGCTACGAGAGACAGAGGACATCAACTTGTCACATGATCTTCTGGAGCCTGAACCCTCAGAAATCCCAGCCCTTAAACAGAGGTTAGCATCTCCTGTTCAGTCAAAGTGGCCAGTCATATGCACGAGACAGTGTTGTTTTGAACTAAAGCAAGTAATAAACAAACAAACCAAAAAAAGGACAAAAGTATACAACAAAATAAAACCAACAACTTGAAACATTTTAATAAAATTAAAAATATAAAAGTTATTTTAGATGAGTATACTATAAATATTAAAACAAATAATGCTTAAAAACTCAAGAGTGTACAAGGCCGGTTTCTATACTAAAATGTATACAAAAATCCACCTTTGCTATTTTCCACAGTCGGGAGCGGGCTGCCCAAGCCGCAGGAGGAGCTGGTGCAGGGATTCCTGGTCGGGAAGTATGGAAAAACAAAGGCTCATCGTATGACCTCTACTCGCAGGATGTGGTCATCAGCATGGAAGACCAGGAGCCTCAACCTGGCCAGACTACTGAGGGAAAAGCCCCCAAAGAGAGGCCCGTATGGCTGACGGAAAGCACAGTGCAGGGAGCGTACAACGAGACAGATGCTCTAAAGCAACGTAAGTCACATTGACTATTTAAAAAAAATAAAAAATAATAATAATTATGATCATGGTTGCAACACTTTTTTATGCATTTGTTTTTAGATCATTTTTAAATGTACAGTCTTGATGATATATTTTTTTAAGAGCAAGTGCACAAATTGGTTGAAAGGCATATTGTCATTCTGAATATTTTGTAATTAGTTTTTTTGGAACACAAAAACAGGGATTTAGTAGAATTTGTAAGCTTGTCTTGCTTTCTTGCTTGACCTATTTATTTATTTAAATTTTTGTAATTTAATTTTTACCTACAAAGCCAGACTTCCAAAAGAATACAATAAAAGTAGTCTGTTTGACTTATTCTTGTACTAAATTCCAGGTTTCAAGACTTTTAAAAGCCATGAAATATTTTTTGCATTTTTTACGGAAAATCTTTACTTTAAAAAAACACACACATTTTCATATGATTGATAAGATTGTCAGTGAAAAGGTTTTTTAAATTACACCATGTTCCTAAAAGCTGTCTTGATGGCTTCAGAAAAAGATTGAGTTTAGAAAGTATTATGGTGAAGAAAATATGCATCTAAACTTTCCCTGTTTTTTTTTTTTCTTTCAATTTTTACACACCAGCTGGGGAGGAATCTATAGTAAACCAGGAGGGAATGACTGGACGAGGAGCCGCACAGGATGAGAACGAGGAGGTGATGCTGGCTCTCCTCATTCATGAGAAGAGGAGTGGAACTGGTCCAGCAGGTGCCGTGGTCTCCAGAACGACCGTTCCAGCAACTAACGCCAGCGACTCCGACAGCGACACAAGTGAGTCAGATGAGGACTCGCCACCTCAGGCTCCAGCCCACACTATGCTTAACGCTACAGCTCTGCGGCCAGGAAAACAAGAGGATGAGGACGAAGATGATGATGATGAGTTCGAGGAGGTTGGGGATGATCCTGTGGTTATGGTAGGGGGAAGACCTTTCTCTTACAGGGAAGTGAGCCAGAGACCCGAGCTAGTGGAACAGATGAGCGCTCAGGAGAAGGAGGCGTACATTGAGATGGGGCAGAACCTCTTTCAGGACATCTACTTCTGAGATCACCATGTCTGTCTGCATGTTTTTTTCTTTTCTTTTTTTTACATAATATAAAATTCGATCAGTCTCCTTTGCACAGTCTCAAACGGTGTTGTGCAACGTGCCAGAGCTGAGAAATGTAGTGTTATATTGTTGACCGCTCTTCTTCTTTCTCGTCCCTCTGCCATATTCTCATAGAAATCTATTCTGGTGCCAATGATACCAAAGTATCACGGTTGTAAACAAGAGCGTTGGCAAACACGCTCACAGCACTACCTTTCCGGTTTGTTTGCGGTCTTGCCACATCCAAATGAATAACAGTGTTGCTGCAGTGACCTCTGGGATGGTTTTACTCGAAAGAAAACCCCAAAGCGAAGAGTTCAGGGGCTTTTCTGACTTTTGAATGACACCAAGTGACAAATGTTGTTTTGCTCAAAGCTACAGAGACATTTCTGCATCTTCTTGCTTTCACATCTATTTCCACAGCTATTTTTCTCAACAGTATTTAGCAGGACTTGCAGTTTGAAAGGAAGGACAAGTCATTTTGTTTTGGCTGACTTCCTTTATGTGATATTAAAAAGGAGTTTTGATGAGATCTGAGAAATGAGCACTTTCTCTGCTTTAGTGGACATTATTCACTTCTGTTTGTTTATCCATAAGTGGAAAAAGGAATGTTTTTGTTTGTTTGTTTTCAGTTTGTTAGATGTTTTACAGTAATAAAAGGCTGTGTGTCAAAACTTCAATCGGTGTATTCATGAATCTGTGTGTGCAGCAACCTCAGCGAAAGATGAATATGAATTAATAGATGAGTTTCATAACACCCTGCTATTGTTTTACATAAATGTATTCACAGGATGCTCTTAGCAAATTGTGGCACTCCTTTTAGTTTGCCTAGAAAGGAACACAGGTTGGTTTTGGAGTGATTGTTGCCAAAAAATGTTTGAATTGACCTCTTATGTGTGATCGTGTAATTGAATTGGGAACAGAGTCTCCGGGGGTGTTCTTTGGTGCAGCTGTGGATGAGATGATGCTTGGATGAGACCATGCGGGAGATAAAGTCTGTGGTGCGTTGACGCGCAGCCAGACAGAAAACCGGCAGTGCTGCTGTCACGTCACATTACAGGTGCAGAACTCTGGAGTCAAGTATGGGTATCTGCAGCTCAGAGCAGGGGGTGTGTCTAAATCCTTCTGAACTGGAAGTTATGGGTTTTGTGATCTAATTTATTTCTTAAATGTTTTACTGTTTAAAAAAAATGAATGACAAATGTTTGAGCTTTTGCCCTATTTCTAGGTTTCTGGTCAAATGTTGGAAATATGTGACATTTACCGGTTACCAAAAGGTCAGATGTTGCTGATGCAAGATGCTCTTTGAAACGTTCTCAAATCCTGCAGGAGAACATGATCATCAGGTTTTACACAGAATTGAGTTCATGTTGTTCCTGTTAATTCAACTTTTCACCTAAATTATGCTGATAATTGAACTAAGTGATGTTGACAAACAAGTTTCCTGAGGAGCTCTGATGTAATGATTAGTTGCAGCTGTTTCCAATCCCCTAATCAGTCTCAGCCAATCAAAATCATAAACCTTCCACTTAAATAGGCCTCTTCGTCCCATCTTCATCTCGTTACGCATCCCTCCTCCACCCCTTCCCCTCCGATATCCGCTTCTTTCTCCGGGGGGCGAGCGGGAGTCGAGCTGGACTCGAGCTGGACATCGAGCTCAGCCCTGGTTAGGGTTCTACCCCCTAGGGCTCCATCTTCTAGGGCTTGGCGTTTGCCGACATCCCGGCTCGCTCGCCGGACAGCACGTCAAATATGCTAAATTATGATCATAAGGAAGAGCGAACTCGTGAAATAAATGATTGGGTTATGTAATTAAAGTCTTCATTATTTTATAATTTAAAGTCCATTGTTATGTATTATTTATTTACTCGTATAATTATTTATATTGTACTGCCCCCGTAGAGGTGAAGACACTGCATAGACAAGGCATAGATGTACATATATATATTGTTTTTTTTTTTTTTAAATAAACGTGCTTCACAATGCTATAGAAGAAAATTTTTCTTTTGTCTAAATGGTTCCATAAAGAATCTTTAACATCTGAAGAACCTTAAATTATGAAAAGTAAGAAAGGGATGGTTCTTTGACTAAATGGTTCTTTGTGGAATCAAAAATGGTTCTTCTATGGCATTACTGTGAAGAACTTTTCAATCACTTTTTTAGTTTTTCTTTTGTTATCAAATGCATTCCAATTTCTTTCCAATTCCCCGTTTTTCTCTGGGTATAGAAAAAATTAAGAACTTATAGCCTTTGTGCATTTAACTGGATTCTCAAAGAAGAAAGATAAATAAAGGGCAGAAGTGTGTAGTTTGTATGCTAACTTTTGAAAATAAAATGTTACCATGCCTAAACCTCTGTTTAACATATAAATGAGTCTCAAATGAAAAGCCTTTTATTGCATTTTACATATTTATGAATCTCATATAATGTTTGCTGACTCGTTGTTGTAAATTACATTTTCTTCGTACCATTTCTGTGCTAAGCCAGACAGGGTTGATTCGGCACACCCTGTCCCCATCCATTTATTAGCCACGTTCAGCACCCATACCTATATTACTCACTTTTTATAACACCGGCTATAAATGAAAACCATTTCTCAGATGGAAAATTCAGAGAACTCTCCATTATTTTGCTGTTTGTGAGGTCAAGGTGTTCTGCGCTTCACGTTTGTTAATGTTTAAGTTTATTGCATTTCATCTTGTGCGCTTCTAGATTCTCTACTTCTGTCAAACGTGTTTGAAACAACATGAAGGTGAGCAAATGGTCACAGAATTAAGACTGCTCATTGTAGCCTTGTATGTATGTAGTCAGAACTGGCGTATGGAGAAATCTTTACAGCATGCTATATTTTTGCTGGAAAGTCATATAGAGGAATGCAAATCTACCAGCTTTTTAATGGTCACTATTTATTATTGGTTGCTTCACAAATGAATCCTATTCTTATCACTCTTTTGTCCTTTACATCTTTTAAATGATGAACACACTAAGGAGAGATAAATTAATGGAGGTTATTTTTGGATCCGATGGCCTTCTCTATTCAATTAGAAAAGCGCACACCCTGTCATCTGTCAGTCATTTAAAAGCCATTAGCTGTCTCCTGCGGCTGCTTCTGCTGTGTCCAATCTGAACATGTTGCTCTTTAACTCACAGCCACTCCGTTATTAGTTACGGTGTATTGTTTACCTCTCTCTGTGTGTTTACTTCCAAACATACTAATTAATGTTTCTTACATGGAAAGCTGTGGGTGAACTAGAAACGTGGGCGTTAAAGCATGTAACGAGATAATTATATACCCACAAGCATGTTTCAAATATTTATGTCTACCTTATTTAAGTACAATTGAAACAAGAGCATAATTTTATATATATATATATATATATATATATATAGACACACAGTATGCTGACTTTTAAAATAAGGATAAAAATAAATGCAGCCTGTATGAAATTTAAGATCTTTTTTTTTTTTTTTCTAAATGCATTTCTAAATATTACAATAGTTCCACTGTGTAATAGTTTTGTGGAAACCATACATTTTTCTTTGATAAAAAAAAAAAACCAACAACAAAAAAACAGCATTTGTTTTAAATATATTTTTTGTACCCTGCTAAATGTAAAAAATAAAATAAATAAAAACTTGCTATTGAATGAAAAAAAACAACAATATTTAATATTTTACTAAATTTTATTTATTTATTTATTTATTTATTTTTTACATATCTTTTACATATGTATTATAATCCAGTTCTCATTTTGTCTGTGTAGGTTAATCTTTGCAACTAAAAGTTTAACACAGTTTGTTATTTTCTTTCATGAAATGCAAATCTAGTTTTATGTGCAATGAACAATATTAAGTATTCAAAAATTGCATCTAGACACTGCCCATAATGCCATTAAACACATTCAGACTGTAAGCATGTATTTGAACTTAAAATGTACACTTTCTCCATTTTTATAAAATATTAAGTACAGTGTGTTTAGAATGAAAGGTTCTGTCACCATTAGCAATACATATCTTCACATTTGAACTGTGTTTGAGGCAGTGTGTGTGTGTGTGTGAGAGTGTGTTATTGCTTTCTCCCAGGAGTCTGTGTGCCTTTTGGAGAGCCACAACATGTCAGTCAGTCCCTGGTGACACACCTGCCGGCCAACAACAGCAGCAGCAGTCGCGTGTGTGTGTATGATTTTCACAGCCTGAGGGATGATGTTTCTGCAATATCATCCCTTGTTTCATGCACACAAACACACTCAGGATCTGTCCTCTTTGAATTGAACTTCCTCTCAAATGGATCAGGTCTGGTTTTGAGGCATGCAATGGCCCCAAAAAGTCACACATAAAAATATCTGAATGTCACTGGATGAGATAACAAAATATCAAAACAAGTGGCATTTATTTTAAAGAAAGAGAGCACAAATGTTTGCTAAATAAAGTCTGCTAGGTTTAAAATCATAAAAAATTGACGTCAAAAGTTATATTTTATGGTTGTGAAAGTTAGTGAGTTTTCATAATGTGATGAACTACATCTGTGTGTGCTCGAAGATGGGATTTACCTCCACTAAACGTCACCTTAGGGAGCTAAAAAGTAATTGCAAAATTGCTTAATTTAAATATTTATGAAAATGTAATGTTAAAGGTCATTTCAGGACAGACTTGCATGTAGATATTTTGGAATTTGGCAGAACATCTTAAGCAACTTGCAGCAGATTTATTAAAGGGACAGTCCTGGAGGTTACAGGAAAGATGTGTAATTACTTGCATGTGACAAATTGAAAAATGCTTCCTCCTATCACTCATGTTTAATGTTCAGACGCTAGAAAAAAGCCACGTTGACTTCAATAAGACAGGTAACTTGGAACAAACTGTAAACCTAAATTTGCATGAGCTTTTTGAAAGGTGAATGCTAGACACATGGTGCCAACGTGAACATAACCTGCTACAGGGCAGGTTTTACTTCAGGTTTCTGTGTTCACTGTAGGGGCAAATAAACTACACATCAAGGGTTGACTGAACTAATTCCAAACTGGTTTTCTGGAACAATAACTCTGAGCAGTGATGTCATTGTGTGGCCTCCTGGGAGCTGTATTCTGCTCTGGGGGAAGTGTTTTTCTATCATAAGCGTGCAGTTCCTGCTATTGGATCCTGATGAGGGAACAAAACACCCTCTGAACAGGAAACTGTCTATCTATTAGGCTGGTTACCCGTTCCCTCCCTCCATACCAAACACAAAAACACTGTTTGATCAATGCAAACTGTGTTCAGAACGGAATACTTGTACTGTATACTGCGCAGTACCTTACTTCCGGATAGTTGAGCTATGTTGTTGTCATATGTCCATTTTACATTACATACTAATTCTGTGAAGGTTTCCAACTTATTTTGGAATTTATATCTGATGTAAAGCTGCTTTGCAATGATATGTATTGTGAAAAGCACTATACAAAAATTTTGGAATTGAATTGAAATTTTGCATTTCTAGTTCATTTATCTAATTCAAACCCCTGAAAGTCCAACCAAATAATCAAGAAAGTATACTGTGGTTTGAAAATTGCAGTTGATAATCTTGTTAACACTGTGGAAGGCCATATGGAGCAGAATGCATTGTTACTACTGTTGTTTTGTCTGCCGTAGTTATCTAGTTAGTTCTCCATTAATAAGATCACTCCTGTTTGGATTCAGTTCATTCTCTTATATTGAAGGTCCTCTGGTATTGTTTGTGCCTAGCTCACTGCCCCTGCTGAAAAAAAACAGCATATGGTAAGGCATGTTTTGATGCTAGGATACTGGTTTAAGCTGGTCCTTTTGGTGGTTTATGCTAGTCCTGGACGAGCTTAAACCAGCATCCCAGCATCAAAACATGCCTAACCAGCATATGTGACCCTGGACAACAAAACCAGTCGTAAGTGTTAATTTTCCGAAATTAAGATTTATACATGATATGAAAGCTGAA
>JAUMHP010000057.1:8834375-8846204 GCA_032361065.1 Enteromius trimaculatus
TTTGGTCTCTGTCGCGACAGAATAAAAGTCTATTTTTTGATATCAAAAACCCAAGTCGTCTGAGTATCATTGGCGAAGTAAGAAAAGGGAAACCACAACATTATCAGTCCATGAAAGGTCACATTTCATATTTTCTCTGTTTGGATCTAATCTGGGTGCCCTCATTAAGGTCTAATTGATGTCAGTGTGCAATTATGTGAGTCAGTGGAACGGTGCTCATGTCGAGAGGAAGCGCTAGACTCACGCTTTTGATGTCAAAGCCGATCTCGCCACCGAATCTCTCTGAAAGCAGCAGCTGCCCGCAGCTGAGCGATACTAATTGTTTTGATACCTCCTGTCAGCTCAGACTTGCTGTGTCTGAAAGATAGAAAGAGTAAAAAGGAAGATGTTTTGGATACAACACAGAACTGCGAGTTCTAAAACAATACGTCTGGTCATATCTTTCCCAAGACACTGTTAATAATGTATGGGTTTATTTGTGAGTGCTGCAGGTTTCATTGCAATATCTAATATGCCTTCACGCAAGTTCTTTTCAAACAGTCTTTACGATGTCACCAATGGGAGAAAAAAGAAATATAATGAATATTAGTGAGATGAAATTCTTGAAAGTAATTAGTTAATTACACCCTTCTGTCCTCAATGAATACTATTATTATTTTCCTTTATTTAGACATTTGAAAAAGTAATTACGGATGCTTTTAACAAGCTCTACTTTGATTGAAATATCATTCAATCATAAATTAAACTTGCTGTTCATTTAACATTAAAACCCCTTATGTTATGTTAGTTTGTATGCATTTGTTTTCAAAATATACAGAATAATATACGTACTATGTTAATAAATCACAATATGTGTATGTGTGTGCGTTTTTGTAAGTGCTGTCAAATGATTTATCGCAATTAATCACATCCAAAATAAGAGTTTTTGTGTGTGTGTATTGTGTATATTTATTCTGTATATATAAATAAAAACTATAAATAAAAAATATGGTATGTTTATATATTAAAAGATATTTATATAAAATATTAAAATATGAATATACAAATGTATAAACATTTAAATAATCAAAAGCAAAATACATATACTGTATGAGTGTGCATTTATATTTATACAATACAAATACACAGTATATAATGTAAACAAAAACTTTTCATTCATTTGACAGAACTTATATACAATAAATCTGGTGTTTTCCACACACCATGTTGCCATGAATCCTAAAGTTTGTCAAAAAAAAAGGCCTAAAAGGCCTATGGTAAAGAAATGCAATCTATACATTTCTTCAGATATGAAATGTGCAAATATGCTAACAATAAAATGCAGCAAAGTAAAAAAAAAATAGTGCAGATTTTATCTTAAATGCTGTATTTTTTTATCAGTATTTTTCAAATATATATATATATATATATATATATATATAATATTATTTCATCATGCACTGGGTGGCCTTTATCTCTCTCTTTCTCAAGTAAAATGTAGTAAACTAATAAAAGTCAATCAATTAATCAATCGATTCATTGTTCAAGCAACTGATTGTTCTACCCACTGATCAATACAGTAATCAGTCAGACCTTCGCACATCAGGGCGAAGGACCACTAAATAAGGAACTTCATTACACATTGTGTCATAAAGTAAGTGAAAGAAGTTGATCTGTAGGGGAATGTGAGACTCAAAGCAGCATGTCCTTGTATTACATTTTCATTCATGAACCCGGCAGCATTAAATCACATATAAAACATACGCATGCAGACTTGCACGGCTGGTGGCACGTGCATACGTGACCCCCTGATTTATAGCCGGGCAATTGAAGGTGGCGCTGTGGTTAATGTGATTTATACATTGCTTGAGCCACACCTCTTCTTGTTAGAGGTTAGTCGTGTGGAAAGACTGTTAGGTATTATTGTCTGTTTAACCATGACCTCCAAAATGGTGATGCAGGCACCAGGGTTATGGTGAAACCAAGTATTGCAATTGTTGTGCATATTATTTGAGCGTTTATTTTTTATTTATTTATTTAAATAATAAAATATATAAATAGAATGTGATATCTTGCTGGATCAATTTAAATCATACAATTCTTAAAGAAACATTTCATTAAAAAACGTTACTTACTCTCATATGACTACTATTTTCAGTGGAACAAAAAAGAGTGGTAACACTTTAGAATAGGTAACACTTTTTAACTTAACTATTAAGTTCTTAATTTGCTGCTTATTAATAGTTAATAAGGTAGTTGTTAATTTAGGTATTGGGTAGGATAAGAAATGTAGAATTAGGCATTAACATGTGCTTAATTAGCACTAATAAATGACTAATATTCTAGTAATATGCAACTAGTAACCGTAAAAAATAAATAAATAAATAACAAAGGTTTTACCAAAAGATTAATTTATTTTAAACTAAATAAGGCCTTGTCTTGTCAAAATCTACTTTTTTTTCTTTGAAAAAAATCTTTTCTATTTTATTATTATTATCATTATTATTATTTATATTATTCAATTTCACCTCTATTTAAAAGTACTGGCCTGAATTTTAGCATTTTATTTTGGGTCAGAAATGGGCCAACTTGGATCACAAGTGTTGTTTCTTATAGGACAAGATGAGAGTTTAAAGTGAAATTTGTCATAAAATTGAAGGATGAGCTTTTAGATGGTGTTAAGCAATATACTTTCAGCTTCTCTTTTCACACGGAGTAGAAATACAGTTCTGTTTGGATTTAATGTGTGACAGAGTAATGAGATTATCATGTTTTATATATGGTAAAATCCAGCAAAAGCGCATCCACTCAAAGAGGGGAAAAGATAAACGTCACATATGGGTAATGGATTTTAAGGCGTTCAACAGAGATGCCTGAGGGGATGAAAAACTGACAAAGCAAGGCACACGTTACTTTGTGGCATTTTGTTAGAGGCAAAAAAAATTGTTGTAGATTCCAAATTCAATAAGCTTTCTGGCATTAGATGGTTTGGTCTCCCATCAGGCCTTGAATCTTGCATTGAGGTAGAAAGTGTGGGCAAATTTAAAGGAATAATTTACCCCAAAATAAATATTCTGTCATCATTTACTCACCCTTCATGTCCATCCCTGACATTTTTTCATATACCAAAAATTATGTTTATGGAATGCTTAATGCTTGTCTTTTCCAACAAAAACAGCAAATATAAAAATAAATAACTTGTACTTTATTCCATGTCTTGTGAATTCTAACGTTCGCCTACAGTGAGGTACTAGACAATACTAAGATACATGCGTAATATTTAAACAGTAGCTATGCTATATATTTTTAATCAATCAGTCAAAGATGTGGAGGACAGGTTTAAAAAGGTTAAGCTTAAAAACATACATTCAGTAATGCAATGTGTTCCTATGTATATGAAACCCTACTTCACATAATATTCATTTCATACCCTGAAACACTGCAAAATATTCATAAATAAAAATAAACAAAGAGTGTAGTCAGAGTTGATGCCACATTTAAAATACACACACACACACACACATACACATTCCTAAAAAGAAAACTAAAAAAGGCAAGTAATAGATCAATTAATCATGTGTCTCACTTAGCCAAGGCATTGTTTAGTAGCATCAGGTTTGTTAGAACCTTAAGACTGAAAGTGCGTGCTTTGTGTCGGTAACAGTGTTATCCTAATTGTAATACACACAATCCCTCTCTGAAGACTTAAGAGTGAGAAAAACACAAAATTGAAAGAGGGAGGGTATGTGGGGATCTGGTGTAGCTCCGTTCCACTGTCATGTTGATTTCTCTCCAGTAATTCAATTCAGAAATCAAATGTACCAAAGCATATAATAATAACAGATGTCCTCATTTTCCTTCATCTTCATATAATCTTCTCATAACATCTTCCTCACTGCGACAGAAGCCATTTATAATTATCATGATTATGTTAATGATGATAATGTTAATAATGACATGGATGAAGATGATAATGTTGTGTTGGATGGTGATATGAGTATTACGATCTGTACGCTGCCTATCATATTCATATCATGTGAGTACAGAGCTTGGAATGAAAATGGCACTTTGCAAAGCAATGCTACTGGGATGATGTGCTCTCGATGTGTTTGAAGGAACAAGCTGTGCATGCTTGTCTCCTCTCATTGCCTTCAGTGTGTCTAAGGAGATTTCATTCGTGAATCTGGTGCATGCATTGAGGTGTTCAGACAGGTCATCCGCTAATAATACAGCATCTTCACTGATTCACCAGTGCTGATTTGTGAGGGGAAGAGTGAGACATACACACAAGTACACAGGGTATGTGGAAAAAGGCATCCTACATGTATATGAACTGATGTAGACTAAATTCATAATATCAAGATGGTGCACTTATATTAATAAATCATAGCGCAGCATGAAAGAACCAATCACTGGAAATAATTTAGTGCACATGAAACAATATGTACTGGGACAGTTTATGTGAGATTTTAATGCTGATTTGAAATATCACTCCGTTACACACACCGAGTTAAACAAGGTAGTGAGGTTAAAAAAAAAAACTGATTTGGAATACTATAATGGGATGATAGTTGGAACCTAAAATCAATTCTTAAAATGGTTTGAATCTTTATCAGTAAGGGCTGACAAGAAGTGATGAATTACTAAATAATTTAATCATTCTATCATTGAGGAATGACTGAATGAATTCTGTTCTGTTCAAGGATAAGCAACTGTGAATTCAGACATTAGCCTGGCTTCCGCGACTTTAAAGCTCATAGGAGCCTAGTCTGGCCAAGCTACCTTACTAGCCCCCCTTCTGGGAGGCGGGCTTAACCTGCGTCCATCAGATGCCGCTGTATACTACTGGACGAATCTACAACCAATAAGACCACTCTTTCCGATGACGTATGCGTTTCACGAGTTCGCGCTTCCTTAATAATAGTATAAAGCAAATTTGGCATGCTGTCCGGGTGGCGAGCCGGGGGAACGTTAGACTCCGAGCCCTAGTGGTTTGAACCCTAGCAAGGGCCAGAGCTCAGCGTCTGGCTCGTTCCCCGTCTGCCCCCCAAAAAAGCGTGGAGGGAGGATGCTGGACGAAGCCGGGTTGCATGGGTTGTTGGTGTCTGGAAGCCTGATGGTGAAAACAGAAACAAGTGTTATATGGTTATAGAGAAAAGGTTTAAACAAATGAGGGTATGTAAAAGTAGGGTTAGGTGGGGCGGAGGTGGGGCAGGGAGCTTTTGCGGGGCAGAAACCTCTGTGGAGATGGGATGGAGTAGAAAAGATCTTAAATGGATGGGAGGAGTATCTGTCTGGGGGAATTCCAGATCTGAGGAGAATGGCCTTGAGAGGTTTCTGGAACCAGAATCTCGTGGCGGGCGATATAATTCGTCTGTGAATAGGGGTTCTTGTGGGGAATGTTAAGAAGGCTCGGAGGGTTTGGTAGGAGGAGATAGCGGGGGAGGCGGAACCGTGAAGCAATCTGGGAAAAAAAAAAAATAAATAAATAAAATAAAAACATTAATTGTAGTCCGCTTAGATAACCCTTGATAGAGTTTGCTTGGAGAAACCTGAGGGAATGGAGGTATGTGATGAATGATGTGATTGCTAGGAGGGAGAACTCTAATGTGGAAGGTTGTAAACGATCTCCATGCTGTGAGTTACGATTGGAGAGTCCCTGGAGCTACCGCCTGTAGCATGAGGTCTAGGGAGTCTTGACAGGGTTAAGGGATCTTCTTAAGTGGGTACTGACGAGGCTAGGGTTAATAGGTGGGAAATTAAAAGTCTGCCTCGCGGGATGATGCGCATGGCAAAATTAAGGTGCCTTAAAACTGAGAGGAGTTCCTAACCCAGTGAAAAAAAAAATTGTCTAGGAGGTGGATTTGTTAGAATGAAGTATCCAGCATAAGGCTTCGGAGGGCATGTCAAATATTTTAGGACTGCTTTAGTGTCCGAAAGGGAGCCGGACGGCGAAGTAAAATTGATTTCACCATTGGATGCCAAAAAGGATGCCTAAAGTCAGGGTGAATAGGCATGACTTTGAAGGCGGGTGTGATGTCGACTATGACCATCCAAGCCCCTTTGCCAACTCATTTAAATCAATTCGATGGCTTGGTTTACGCTGAGGTAGAGGAGGGAGAATTCTTCTAGGGGGATCAGGCTGTTAATACTAAGAATGGGAGAATTATGCTGGGAGGAAAGATCGATAATTAAGCATTTCTGTCCTGAGAATTTTCAGGTAGCAACGCCTATCGGGCTGATCCGAAAGGTGCTAAAGGGAGGGACTAGGAAGGGCCCAATCATGAGTGTGGCTTTCATCATGGATTAGAAGATCCATGGAGTCTGGAACGGTAGTGGCTGATTGGAGGTTGGGAAAGATATGAGAATGGGTGGGAATGCGGGAAACTCCGGGGTGAGATCCAGGTGTTAAACGTGGGTCAACAAATATCTTTTGGTATCTTATTGGAAAGATGTATGGATTTATAGTGGGCCACCCTGCAGAAAGAAACAGATAGAGAGGAATTAACAAGGAGATTGAAGGCATTGTGTTCATTACGTTCTGGCAAATGTTGGGGCGGGGAGCAATGAGAAGGCGAGAAGAGGGCAGTTATAAAAATAGATGGGACCTTGGCCAACTTATTTATTTATTTTTTTTATTCATTTATTTTTAATAATGAGAGCATCCAAGGAGTGGTGAATTGGGACAAAATGTGGGACTAGGTAGGGATATGGGAAACTTCAGGATGGAATCCTTGTGTTAAACCAGATAACAGACAATTGGAGAAGTTAGGATCAGGATGGGATGACAATTCATCAGACAGAATAGAAACATTGGCGGGACACAATTTTTTTTATTTATTGTATATAAATATAAAATTGAGTGCAGAGCAGATTAAATTAAAGAATTGGGCACAATGGGGGGAAAGCTTGAGATAGAGAACCTCTGCAGAGGAGAAGGAGAATAACTAATTCCCCAGTTTAACAGTTCCGGTCAGTAAAAATTATATATGTTCTGAACATGAACCGTTGGTTAAATAAATCAATGAACCTAAAAAAGGGTGAATGGGTGCGTAGAATACTTTACCTGACCGTGGGGAAGTGAAAGGAAAAGCCGTGCTGACGTCATAGACACGCGGCTTGAGTATGACGTCATCTGGCGGCGCCGGCCAATTCAGCGCTGCCTTGTTGCTTGCGACTGGGAAGATGCAAAGCTGGGCTTGTTTAGCTTCTGGGCAGAGGGAATAATGGCGGCGGGGCCAGCGATTGGTGAGTAATGTGGTTTCTTTCGCTTGGATTACTTTGGCGGCATGCGGCCTCGAATGCTGGCTGGAAGGAGCGCTGGGTCCTCTTGGCGTCTCGCCGGTGAAGTTGCCGTGAGCCGCGCCATTGTGGCCTCCGCTAGCCGCCGGGCTCTCGTTGGGTTTGAGGCAGTAGCAGTTTGTTGGAAGGCAGGCTGGAGGATCGGAATTCTCGCGGAGGAATGTTAGGCAGACGAGTCAAAGTAAGACGTTGGGTTTGAAGGATGTGTCTTTCGGTCGTGCGGTCCGAAGAATGCGCAAAAGACGAGATGTGGAAGTGAAGGAAAGGGGTTTATTTATACTTAAAAAATTGGGACGGATAACAAGGGGTTTGATTAGGTAATGCAGGCCGGCTGAGATTAATCATCCAGCGCTTCCTCCCGAACCTTGTTATTTGCAAAAAAGCTGGTATGGTCGCAGAACTGCTGTGTTTTCGCGTTACACCCGCCTCAGTCAGGGGGAAGCTCGTTTCTCATTGGTTCCCACTTTTTTGGGAACAGAAATGCTCTAAAACGGCAGCTTGGCCAGACTAACTTTTCTTGCGAAATGAATGTAGCGTCAAAGAAAGTACGGGCGGGCCCAGGCTATTCACTTCTACATATGCTGTTTCTGATGGATGGATGCAGCCACTGTCTTTATAAGTGAATCAATTAATTATTTAATGAACTGATTTGTTTAAAACACTGATTTATTCAGCAAAGCACTACTCTGGGTTGACAATCTTGTAAGTGCCACACCACCTCTACTGAAACTACAGCATGAAATAAACAGAGTAATGAAAGACTAATGAGTCAGTTTTTTTTGTAGTGAATTCTGAAAAGGAAAATGTTAATAGTGTATTCAGATTCCTAATCGACCATCTCTAATGAGTTGGTAAGAATCACACACATGCAGCTTTTAACTAAATGTAGTAACTGGCTGGCGGTTTAAATGACTACATGTAGGCCTACTTGTATACTAATTATACATTTTACATGCATAAACACAGCTTTTGCAAGAATTGATTTACAAAAGAACCAGAATTAGAATATTCATTTACTTTATTATCACCATTCTATAGATAGAAAAAAAAAACCAGAAGAAAAAAAACAACAAAAACAATTGACACTGTACAATATACAGCTTACTGTGAAATATTTAGTGCATTAAAAGAATTAGCCTAGATGTGCATTTTTCTGTTCAGTAAGATTTGTACGCCATTTCAGTCAAGGACAGTGAACACAAGGTGCCGCACATAAATACAAGCAATGATGTGACCCTAGAGAGTTGGGCAGCTCACTCTAATCACTTCCTACAAAGATCAGAGAAATCTTGTGGGGGTTACAGCTTATCTTTACTACTGTCCTCCACCAGTTGTTAATTGTCCTCATCTGGATATGCCGCTCATCCTGTCTGCTTGGTTGAAGTCGGCCAGGCTGGCGTTAACTTAAAAAGCCACTTTGTTTATTCAGATGAGCTAATTTAGTTGCAGATATTAAAGGTAGGCTGAATAAATGAATGCAGATACATACTGACCAAACAGACTGCCACGTGGCCGTCGCATTCTGCATAAAGCAGAAGTAAATTTCATATACTGAGAGCTATGTAATGACTTTATATGGCTATGAGTCATAGGCACCAAATGACAGTAACACAAAGAGCAACAGCCTTGGAATAGCTTCTCTAAAACAAGCCATTTCCTCCCACTTGGCCCTCTAGCTTTCGGAATTGCAGATCGGTGCATGATTTTCCAGTGAAAAACAGATGCATAATCAGAAATAAACGCCTGTTCTGTCAGGCCTAGCTTTTCTGTTTAATGCATAAACGCAAACATTAAAAAAAACATCATCAGGATCATGATTAGCAGTCTTGGTTTGCTCTGCAACAAGGTCTCAACGCAGTGTTTTTGAGCTGTTTATCATGCATTGCCTGTGAGTGAGAGAAATGTTTTCCTTTCCACCTATATTCTCACGTATGTCTATTGCACTGAAACAGAACGCATGCTGCCATGCTAATTGAAAAGGGGCAGGCACTCATTACCCTCTCCTCTTAGCCAGTCAGGCAGGCCGATAATGCCAGGCATGCATTTACCCGCCCATTTATATGCAAATCAAAGAAATCCCTCAAAGGATGACTCTGTTCATTCTCTCAAAGTCTCTGGCACCATTGTTACTCAATTACTGTTGTGACCTATGTAAATTCTAAGTCGTTTTCAATTGTCCTGTACCTGTCTGTGGAGTGGAGCTCGAAGACTTCCCTTTGCTGCATAAATGGGAACTTAATCAGTTGTTGCAAACGGCGATTAAGGCTATAGGCACTGATGTTAATGGAACTTAGGTCAAAAACCTTGGAGGGACAATTTACTAACTCAGTTGTTGTCTGTGGACAACAAAAAGTTTAGTCTCACAGTGCTGTTTGTTATTCAAATTTGAAAAAGGATGGATTGCGGTGGAAGGATTTGATGGATTAACTGGTTCATTTGCTCCTAACCTCCAAATAAACTCAGTGCCTTAGACTAACTCATTATTTTGTAATGGTCTTAAAGTTCTAATTGATCTTTTGGGCCACCTTATTAACTTTGAATAGACGTGTATGATAGTGTTTTTTTGCCAGGGCTGATGCCAAATTTTGTCACTGTTGTCTAACCATCAATTTGTCGCTGCTGCTCATATGTCCAGGAATTTATTTTTTCTCCCACAAACCAGTTCAGCACCCTGCCCCATATTTGCTCAAAGATATCATTTCATGTCATGTTATAGTGCCATTCAGACCGCACTATCCCCTACTAGCATTACTAGTCTAATTAATCAGTCCAAGAAATTTCTGAACTTTGATCTGAATCCTGAACGGACAACTTTTTGTCTTGTCAACTCCTTTATAATGGTAGGTGGTCGCCAAGGGCGCCATCTTTTGGGCAACGCAGATTTACCAAGCCAGTTTCTCTAAATGTAACAAGTTAACCTTTATTGATATCTTCTGGGCTGGTAAGGGGACGTGATATTTCTCTGCTGTATAATCATTTTCACTCACATTTTTCAGCAATCATGTCGAGACTCCCTGGCAGGGGCGTAGCACCAAATTTTGGGCCCTATGCACAAGCAGTGGCCATGGGCCATCTACTGTTAGCTTTTAAGCATTCTGCAAATAAAACAGAAATTCAGAGAAGTTGTGTAATAAGGCTTTTTTGTTATACATATACAAGAGTTCTTAGATTAGTAGTAAGGTTAACCGTAGGTATTTGTGAACGTCAAGTTTATGGCCACCACTTGTGCAAAGGCCCAGAATTTAGTACTACCCCCCCCCTTTACCAAACAGTGCTGTGCCAGTGTTTGGAATATTTACATTTTTTGTTTATTGAGCTATTTTAATAATAATAATAATATAAAAATCAGCACATTTGTAATCATGGTGCTTTTTGGATAAATGTACTGTTAGTGTGAAATTGATTAAAGTTGCATGAATATCTAAATTTATTTATTTATTTTTTGCCCCCATATCTGTTCTCTTGGCTTTTTTATCATTGCAGCGCCAAAGCACAATTAATAGTCTTCTGTTTAATTAACAACTCCTGTTTAACTGCTCCTAATAAAGCTATGAAATTACAGCTTTTCGTTGCATAAAGTTGCGGGGCTTCGGTTGTGCGCGCTTATATATTCCGCGTGCACGTGAGTGAGGGCATGCTTTCCCTCGAATAAAAACAGTATTTCGCTGTACTTTCCCTCATTTCTTTTTTTTTATCCCTTTCTTGCCTCTTTTCTTTTCTGAGAACCGGATTTATCTTTCTTAGACATTATCTTTTATAGCATAGTTATGCACTGCCGTCTGCCGCTTCAGTAGAATGCTACTTTAAATGCACCCAATCAAAAAGCCCGGTGAAGGTGGACTAAACCATTTTGTGCAAGGTGAGAGGGTGCCTGTCCTCAGACACTATATGTACTTGGACACCATTTAATACATCAATCAGCTGATTCTTTTACCCAAAATATTAGCATTTACATTAATTAACAACATTTATTCTGATCTTAAAATTATATTTAGAGGAAAATAAAATTTCTCTCCTCAGGAGCCCTCCCCCCACTTGGGGCCATGGTAATTTACTCCCACTTATCACCCAACTATGAAGCCCCTGGTCCCGCATTTTCTGCCGTCTGTTAAGAATCAGATGTACGATTCGAATCACTCTTTTGTGTTAGTTCTATTCAGTGAATCGAATGTGTTCAAAAGTATTCAGCGCATAGCCGATCTAAAGTGGATTTTTACCTACGGTCAACCTGTAATTTTCCAGCGATTTAGAAAGTCTTCTGTAGGTCAATACATGTGCAGTTTAAGACTACCGGTGCATGAAAAAACACTAAACAGTGTAATTATTTATCATGTGATAATCGGGTCATCAGAAGCCAAAAGACCTATAACAATAATAATAATAATAAAAGAAGAATCCTTAATAGGTCTATGTTTACGCTTTTCTCTCTCTCTATATGTTTATAAAATGTGTGATTTTATATATATATATATGTGTGTGTGTGTGGACGGGTTTATGTGGTTTATGAGGACACAAATTTGTATAATGACATTCGTATGACATAGGTAT
>JAUMHP010000057.1:8846304-8860297 GCA_032361065.1 Enteromius trimaculatus
TATTACAATATGTAGGTGTTTTATGAGGACATTTTCAGTGTCCCCGTAATTCAAAACGCTTAAAAAACATACTAAACTGTGTTTTTTTGAAAATCTAAAAGTGCACACAGTTTCCTGTAAGGTGTAGGTTTAGGTGTAGGGTAGGTGTAGGCCAATAGCACATACAGTTTATCCAGTATAAAAACCATTACGCCTATGGAGAGTCCTCATAAATCACAAAAACCAACGTGTGTGTGTGTGTGTGTTTTGGGCAGATGTTTTGAGACACACAAGTATCTTAGGCTCTGGTGACTCACCCTTGTGACAGTGGGATAGTGACACAACTTCTGTTGTGACAGAATGTGCACCCCCATTACCCCACTCAGACTGTCAGAATGACATCCAAAAACAAGCAGCCTTGACACTGTTTTCCACAGTATGTAGACACACAAAGCATGAGATCCATATTCCATGAGTCTATCTGCACCCTCACCAACTTTTTCCCATTGATTTCCTTTTGATTTTTCTATTAGTTTTAACTTATTTTACATAAATTGTAGGTGTAGATGGTGTCCAAAATTAGGACCCTGAAACTATACCTTAAACATGTATGCATAATATAATTTTTTCCCCCATTGTCATGCTTTTTACAGTGTACTGTGAGTCTGGGCTTTTGTCTGGAGGAATCTTTAAATTGATTGCTTGTAAGAACATGTTCACGTTTGCTGCATGTAGGGAAATATGATGGAAATAGAAGAACTAACTAGGAGAACTACTTTCAAATAAGAAGAAAGAACCGGCTAATGGCATGCTATGTGAATGGTCACATGCAGCTGAAGAAGGGAGGGGACCTCTTGACAGCCGTGGGTTTGAAGAAGTGCATTAGGCTCATTGAAGATGAAGGTGCTGAGGCTGGAATGAACTCCTTTGTTAATGGTTGGTTGCAACAACCATTGTCCCTAATTCAATCAGTTTTGATGAAAGCAGCTGAAAATGAATGGTTGTCTTTGTGGTTTGTGTGTTTTTCTTTTCTTTTTATTTTTCAAAATCCAACAAGGAACATAATGAGTATAAGACTGCAGCTGGGGCTACTGGGACATTATAATTTGACTTTTACATGTCATGTTGGTGATGAAGACTTTTTTTATTTTTATTTATTTAAATATATATAACAATATTTTCTTTCTTTCTTCTTTTTTTTCTAAATTTATTTGCTAAGAAGTTATTTAATTGTAATAATGTGGAGATGTGTATTTTGATGCTTACACCTGATTTTTGTTCTTTTCTTTCTTTCCCTTTTTTCACCGGAGGCAGAGAAAACTACAAATAAACCCTCATCCAAAACCAGTGCAGGCATGTAGGCGGTAAGATCGATAGTGCAGGCAAACAAAAGTAGCTGACCTGATCTGAGGTCAACTAGTGGTAAATGAAATGGTTTGAAACAAAAACTTGTTCAAAAGGATAAAACTGGACTCTTAAAATTATCCAGTTTCTTTTAACGAAGGCATATGCCTCAAAATATTACAGAATAAGGAAGAAAAAAAGTGAAGATAATTATTTTTAGAGCATCATCTTTGTGTAAAAATATCCTAAAGCAATACAAGAAAAAATGCACTAGTACTGATCTAAATTGATGCAAATAAGTAACTAATAATGCCTGATTAATGCTTGTGATCAATATTAATTAGAATTTTTGTATTTTTGAACATCATGGCTTTACTTTGTCCTTCAAACATTGACCAGATGGAAATTAATTCAGGACACGTGGTACACGGTCACATTAGCAACAGCATGTGAGAGTAATTAAAAATTTCAGTCAAGTCATATTTTTGCCCTAATTGAAAAACAACAGCTTCATCTTGAGTGACTGGCCTTTGTGAACGTCTTGATCGCAAGCGACGGGTCTGATGGTTATTGTAGGTGCCAAGCAACTGAAGCAACAAAAAGACAACTACACAATGCATGCTGTCTAAGACGTGACAATTATATTTTATTAATCATATTCCTCACGTTAGACCGTGAGTTGATTTATGACCCTGGAAGGCACATGTGGATGTGCTTGTGGGGCTCATTTATTCTAATTGTTGGGGACAGGAAACTGAGCAGTGTGGCATTTCTAACTGTGTGAAACACAGGTTACTGAATGCTAAATTATTCATTTGGAGGTCTACGATAGAGTATGTTGGAACAAAGTAAGATGCAAAAGCACCTGCTTTACCTCAGGCTACACTGATGTGCTATCTTAAAATTGAACTCCATGTGTTAGAGTTGCTTTGGCATCTCTCTCTCAGAGGCTAGTGGGAATGTACCATTAAGAACACATTGTTAAGCTGGACTGACCAGTCTTTTACATCTCTGGGAGTGTTTTAATATAACACTGCTAACAGTTCTGATCAGCACCTGAAAAAGTGTGAATAAGAATAGTATTAAGCTGGCTGGTGTATTATGCTCTCTGTCCAGGTTTAACTTCTCAAGTGTGCTGCTGCTCGTTTGAGCAGAGTAGCCATAGTTGATAGTTCATTGAAATTTTGATTTGATTATTGCTTTAGTTTTAAACTATGTAACACATAGGGACAAAACAGCAGTGATGTATGTTTGTCCAACCCACCCTCATGGCACTACATAACTATTTTATGCTTTGGCAAATTGGTGGGTAATTTATATTCGTTTCTACAGTCACATTAGAACGATCTGCTTCTCTCCACTGATGGTTAGGTTAAAGGGAGGGGGTTAGGGGTTGATTTACATGCTTACGTTGTTTACTTTTCTAAAAATCATACATTTCCACACAAAATGCATCCTAATCATTTAAAATTAATGATGAAAATAGGAAAAACAACACCTCAAAATTGTTAATGAGATTGGGTTGGTTTGTTAGACTGCATCGCTTGCTCTTGATAAAGCTGTACTGTTTTTATTTTTATCTATTTAACTACTGTCAAAATATAATTAAGATAGTATGAGGATGAGGAATACGACCACTGGGAGAAATTGTTATGCTCAGTATGGCAGCAAATGAGTTTATTACATTTAACATGCCAGTCTGTTTTTTAAAGATTGACTGATAGTCAGTTTCACCACTGATCTTTAACTCAGTTTCTCATGATGTGAAGTAGCCCTATTCATATTGCACTTTTTACAATGCAGATTGTGTCAAAGCAGCTTTACAGTATTAAAAAAGGGAAATAGTGTTGAAATAGTTTGTTATGATGCACACTGTCAGCATACTGCTTTTTCCTGGTATTCCTATACATTCATACAATTAGTAGGAAATCGTACAATTCTAATGGGAAAAAAATTACCTAACAAATTTTTATATGTGGGGACTCCTGCATGTTTTTACAACGTAAACGTCAATCTGCGACTCTCCATGGAGATGATTGCCTGCAAGGTAACATTTAAGCTGGAATGGTGGAGGCTTCACAAAAGAAGACGAAAACATACAATTTTCATCTCGAATGAGAACAGGAATTTCTTTTAAGCTGTAGTGAAAGATAAACGTGTATGTTTGTTGTGCCACCAAAAACAAAAGCATAAAAAAAAATCTAACTCTAAAGCTGAAATAGAAAGACAGCTACCCACCCAACAGCACAATCTGTGCTAGGAAAGTTGATGAGCTGGAATCTGTGTTGAAAACCCAGTTTTATTTATTTATTTATTTACAAATTCTTCTGCTCAAAATTAGGCCGCTACTGATTTCTTCTAAGTCACTTGATTTATTAAAGAAATTTATTATCATTGTGTGATTCATCAGCAGGCCTTGGCTGGGAAAGATGTGGACTTTCCTCATATAATCTGATAAACTCGATTTATCACTTTTGTTTAAGGTAATAAACCAGATGAGCTTGGTTCTGCGTATGAAGGTCTACTACTTGCTGGTGTTTGAGTCATCGGAAAGTGCTACAATGCTTTTTTTTTATTGACTTTTTAAGATTGCAAGGAACAAGGACTGCTCAAGCTCAAGCACCTGCCAAATTATGTATGGTTGCCAGACCTTGGGTTTCTGTCAGACTTGACCACAAGCTCCAGGGAAAAGACTGACACCTGCCCCACATGATAAGCACAGTGACTGCATTTAAGTCTAAGCTCTATAGAACAGTAGGCTAAAAATTCACCAACCTGGAAAAAATGTCACAGAGCGTTGAAAACAAGGATGTTTTCCACTCTAAAAATGACTCTGCTCACCTCGATAAAGTGGCAACAGAATTTAAGCTGTGTTTTTGCGACTTCAAAGTAATGGGATGTATTGCTGCATCTGTCTCAAACCCATTCATGCTCATTCATACAGAAGAGGTTGTGGCCGAACTCCACGAAGTATGTGCTTTGTCAAGAGGAGCTGACATCGAGATACAGTAGTTAATTTAAAAAATGACAGCAGTGAAACCAGTGACTTTTGGGGACCTGTCAACAGAGACAATTTTCTTTTTCTCACTGCATGGGCACTGAAAGTAAGTGTCTACCTTTGATCCATTTACCTTCAGCAAAACAGCATTTCCACAGATGAAAATAATTAAATCAAATTACAGGAGCCGCCTGTAACTGACAGACACCTCGCAGACTGCCTCTGACTCTAGCTGTGAGCCAAGCTACACAGACAGTATTCAGTCATAGCCATCAGGCTGGCTTGAGTAACATCACTGCAGCAGTTTTGCCTTCTTGATGGCATTGTGAAAAGTGATACTGCATAGAACTGCACTTAGCTTAATTGAGAATGCTGTTAGAATTTTGTTATTACAATGCTTTTATAAAATACTAATGGTAGTACCTTCAGAAGCTTCCGTGAATAAGCATTTCAGTGTTAACAATAGCGCTTTTACCAGTTGACAATGGCACTACGTATGATCTGCTCACTGCAAGTGTTACAGTGTTGTTACGTTAGTAGGTTTTAGCTTTCATCAAGATGATGAAAGATGATTTAGACTGTGTCAAACACATAATGTTTCATTGTAAATTAGGTGTTACACTGATTTTTGCTTGCTCGTAATTTTGCATAAACGTTTTATTTAGAACAGCTTGCAGTACAACAGTTTTATGCACAGTCCTCCCTGGAGACATATGGTGCAAAGTGGCTTACTCAAGGGCATGGTCATGACAAGTATCTCAGTATATGTCACACTTACCTGAGATCAAATCTGTAACATTTTTTTTTTTGGCACAGTGCAACCATATCCCTTTCTAGTTTTATTTCATGCATCATTTTGAATTTGTGAATAAATTAGCCACCGCCTGCATCGCTAATGGTTTGCCACCTCACATTTTAATCAGTGTATTACCCAAAACTTTCCAACTGCATTGCACTATGGGATACCTGACGTGTTCATGTTCTCTAATCCATGTCTGCAGGTTCGAGCAGGAAGATTAACGCAGCGGCCCCGTCGTGCAGCACACACCCCGTGCCGTTGTCTTGGCAGCTGCGTTATCTTGGATGCTGTTTACCCTGAGGGAGCGATGAAGAGGATTATTTTGCTTTTTTCTCACTCCCAAATCCTCTCAACAAAGGGATTTCTTCTGTAATACATCCACCAAGCAGCAGAGGGAGAAGGCCCCTACTGAGTTCTTTTAACAACACTGCTTTGCGTGCATCAGTCGTGATAGGCCACATAATAATAAAGCTAAGATAAACCAGTCCATGTGGGGATGTTTGTCAAGTGACGAGCTACATTTGCACAAGAAGCCTGAATAATTTAATCCTTGTTGCATGACAGATTAAAAAAAACATTTTAATGACAACTGTTTTGTTTGCATCTCAGTATAGAAGTTCAGTCTCGGATTCCTTTCGTCAGACAGTCATAGAAAATGTTGTCTGACTGGGGTATAAAGAGGCCTTGGCATTCATGATGAAAAGTATATTTAATGAAGAGATTTTAAAAAGCAGTTACATGTGGCAGCCTACTGAGCTTCTAGTCAGTTAATTGGGGGAGCTTGAGCCTGATCTATAATTTTATAACCAATAAACAGTCAAAGCAATAGATAACTGAAAATGTCAAGATAAAAATACTAGAAAGCATAACGTTTCTACCCTGTAATCATGGTAATTATGAACCCCCCTCTGTAGTCCTGTGAAAAGGGATGCAGGGAAGAAAGATGCTGCTACTGATTCCAAAATTAAGTACCTTTAAGCACTAATCTCTTAGGAATTTACTAAATATTCTCCAAGATCCTTGGAATAACCTGCCAGCAAAACAACAACAACAAAAAGTTATAATTTAATATATTTTTTAAATAACCAAAATAATTTCGACCATTTAACTTAATTAAGTTAAACTTCTTCAGGCACAGTTTTAAAGGTAGTTTGCAGGTAAATTATACCAAGCATCCTTCAGTGTATTTTGCTGTTTTGGATAGTCTGCAATTATATATAGCCTAGTCTATGCAATTTTCATTACATTACAATACATTCAGTAAATAAATCCGTGTAGAAAAAAAACATGGTCGGAATTTATCTCCTTTTGTGTAAAGGATGCTCCATCTGATACTAAGATTCAAAATAAAATTCACAGATGCATCATCAGCTTCCGAATCTCTGGAGCTGGTATCAACAACATGAGCAGATTTCAGCGGAAAAGACTCAATGGAATAAGCCGTGCCGAGGGGAGAGATGATGTAAGTGCTTATGTAATCTGCATCTGCGAGATGCACATCACAGCGCCCCCTGGAGGCCACCGCTGCCTCTCAGAGGAGTCACAGTATGGATTGGATGGATAGAGTGTGACCGTAACTAGAGAACCACAATTGAATTTAGTTCCAACGTAAACGTTTCCTAAAGCATTTCTATAATTATTAAGATAATATTATTATTCTTTTTCAGGTTTTCCGAGACTAATCCCTTAACAATGAAAGCCTAAACTACATATCCACATTAAAATGAGCTCGACCACAGTTAGCAGCTCCGCAGAACGTTCAGATGTATACTGAAGTCAAATTGGATGGCAGTATAATGTTATGGACGTTTTGTGGTCCTCTGTGTGATGTTTATAGTGAACTTTATGGCAATATAGGTAATGTTAAGTTTATTAAAGAAATCTGCAAATAATTAAATCACTACTTCATTGTTTGTGGTTTTTCAAGCACATGGTCCAATCGCCGCAGCTGGAAGGCGGGGATTACAGTAGGGCCGTGGCACATGGTCCAATCAGGACAGAGAGGGGTGTGTCTGTCTTTCGCTCAATCTTTCAGCACCTTGGACAGCAGCTCGCACTCGACTGCAGGAGAGATTCTAGGTGCGGGTCGAGGGTGCTCGCTTCCTCTTCTCGCAATTTACTCAGAAGATAGAAATAGAGAAGGGGGTTTCACAGAAAATCTTACAGGTCGTGAAATTTCATGACCTTTCGAGGCAGTTTCTGATCCATTTTCGACGTGGGTACGTCGCTATACGCTGCTTCTCTGCGGCGTGTCTCCTCTGCGTCTGGGATCCCAAACAACAAGCGTTCAACGTGAGTTTTGCCGTGCCTACCGATCGAAACTCGATAAAATACGGCAATTAACATTTTACCAAAGTCAGTTGTACTTTATTATGTTTCTGACATGCCTCCTGAGAATGTTTACTAGTTGGATGCGATACCGTCCTGCGTAAGTGCCATGAAGTTTCTTGGTTCTTCTCCAGCCTGGTTCAGGCTTTAATGCGCACTGTACCTCAACTCGCCTTTCTCCCCAAATCCATCATCTTATTTTTCTGATCATTAGCCTTGTTTTGGAAGATGAGGTTCTTCTGCGACTTTTTGTGCACATAAAATTCGGAAAGGAAGAAGAAACGAGGAGTCTGAATTCGTGCTGTGAAGCCGCATCACCTCCTATGCCGTTTTAACCGTCTCGACTGCACTTTGAGTTTGTTCAAGAGAAACGTTGAAGTATAAACACAAGGATAAAGATGAAGAAGTTCCGGAAGGTTTTGGACGGGTTGACCACTTCTTCGCCTGTCAATCCAGGTGGATCTCCTGCGTGCGGCAGTGCGGCTGGGACCCCCAGCACGGCACCGACGCCGCGGGAGCTGGAAATCCAGGAGACGCTGATGTCGGAGCACTTCCAAATCTGTAAGGTGGGTGCCCCTCTCTAGCTTGTCGCAAAGGGCTCGTCTGTCATTGCAGCAGAGATGTGCAGCTAGTTTTGGCCAAGAGGCCTGTGCTAATCAATGCAGCTGTTGGGGGGGGGACGTTGTTGATAGTGCCACAAAAGAAATCGCAGCGCACCAGCAGCAGACACAATACACACAGGCACATACTGTAGTGCAAAGACATTGTGAACCACACATTTGAAAACCCCCTTTAAATAGTAAAGAAATAGTTGTAAATAAAACAATTGTAAATACAAATAATTGTAAATTCTGTCCCATTCACCCTAATGCCTTTCTTTCTCCTGCAGAAAATGAAAGTAGATATTTTGAAGGTTATTTTGAACCAAACTGTTTTAGTGACATCTGATTTCCACTGTATGGACAAACACATTTAGACAGTTTTTTGGGTGAACTTTACTTTATGCTTCCCAGCAGTTAACAGTTGTTAGATAGATGGATATAGATATATAGGTCTACGACAATAATAAAATATTAAATTGATGGTTCACACAAAAATACAATTTCTGTGATTATGTGCTGACCCTCATGTTGATTCAGACCTGTATGATGCTTCTTCTTCAGCCGATCACAAAAAGAGAGACTGAAAGCCTCCATACATTTCTGCAATTGACTTTTCTTCTCTTCTAATGAATGGCAGTTATTTTTGGAACATCAAAACAATGAGTAAATTATAACAATATACATTTTAATTTTGGGGTGAATTAACTGTACCTCTTCGTCAAAGTTTAGGAAAAGTTTCTAATTTATTAAAGTTTCTTTTGCTCTGTCTATCTATCTATCTATCTATCTATCTATCTATCTATCTATCTATCTATCTATCTATCTATCTATCTATCTATTGTTGTTATATTATTCAAAATTTCTATCTATAGTTCTACATTGTTTACTCAATGCATTGTGAGTGAGATGCTCAGGATTAGGCATTCTTGGGACACAATTCTCCCCTCAGTGGAGAAGTCAAGTCATAGGGAATCAATGACATAACCGATTTGTTTCACTTATATACAAAGTGAGAGTCTGCCATAGTCTTCGGGCTTGTGGGATTTTTCTTAAAGCTATTTTTAGACATGTTTAGGGCCTATTGCAGCTGGTCGGGGTGCCTGAAGCTGACTGCAGTGTTTCTGCCTCCACTTGAATCAGTTCGGTCAAAGCTAGAAATTAGAGGGATCGAGGATGGCCGTGTTTTGTTCTCCAGCATAAGAAATTAGACAAGGAAAAAGCGGTAAGAAAGAACGAACAAGAGCCATGGCGTTTGAATGGAAGTGCAGGAATGTATCACGTGCAGGTTCTGAAGCTGTTTTTGAATATTCCGAGAATATCCCACATTCATTTACTATTGACTTGTGCCTCGTTCTCACCATATATAGCGACGGGACCGCGGTGTTGTTGTGCTCTTCCCCAGGGACCCAATAGCCTTGGGTGACGTTTGGGTTTCATTGATCGCGCCTTGCAAAAGGTATGCAGCATGTGTAGACGCTTAACAGATTGATTTAGTTATAAATCATCGCCAGCTAAACAAATAAGACATAACATCACATATTGTCAGGATTTGTTTGTATGTGAGGTGTCTGCTATAGGCTAGGCTATATTAAGTGACGTTTTTATAACTTATGAATGTACCTGTGTTTTCATTTAAAGGAGTAGTTCACCCAAAAAATGTGGCTCACCCTAAAATCGTCAAAAATATGCATTAGTTGGTTTACTAATCTGTGTATTATTTATATTTATAGATATTTAAGATTAAGCAACATCACTAATAGATCCTGCAGTGAGTTTGGCTGCTGTTTGTAGAACTTAAACGTCGACTACTACTACGTTAAAATAAAAGTTGTTTTTCTTTCGTTACCTGAGGCTCCAAATGTGATTCCTCTTGAAACAATGCCTTTAAATTTCCATTATTTGCCTTTAAAAAAAAGCCAAAAAAAACATTCATTTTAGAGGAACTGATTTTAGACTTGTTTGCTCACTAAGGTCAGTTTGTAATAGGTCATACAAGTTCAACATATATGCTAGTTTGAAAGGAGCCCTGTGGCTCATGGATATGAGATTGAAGGATTGTCTGAAAACTACACTAAGAATCAAACACTGTCTGAAACATCTCTTTTCATTTAGTCAACATACAATGAACAAAAGTAAAATTCTGATTTTCATTACAAGACCTGTTTAATGAAAATGAAAATTAAACCTAATATATACAAGAAAACCATAAACTAATTGTGAATTGTATGGGTATAAAGTATCAGCCTCGTGGTCTGTCAAGGGATGCATTCTTTGGGATGTTGACAGAGACAGTGCTCTGGAGACGCACATCTGAAATAGACTGCCTGAACACCCTCTCATGTGCTCAAGGACACTCTGTGACACCCATTTCTGGTTATGATCACTCAACTGAATCATGAGCTTTGACAACAGCTCCCGTCATGGGCTGCCATGTTTCATGTGTGGTAGATGTAGATCTCTCTCTCCCTCTCACCTCTGTACAGTATATTCCTGGATGGATTTGGCATACACACAGAAGTAATAGGGTCAAAGGCATAGACCAAAAATAGAGAATTTTTTTTTTTTTTATATGTAACCTCACAATGGAAGGTATAACAGCAAGGTGCTTGTTTTATAAACCGATCAGCAAATCTTTGCTCTTGCAAATGACAAAAAACAAGGTATATAGTGTGGGATGATTCTGTTAGTGCTCTGTCAACATGTTGGCTTCCTCTCCAGTGCTCTGAGACCGCAGTGGAGGCACAGACTGTGCTCTAGAGCGGCCCGCTCTGTCTGCATGTATCCTCATCTCTCAACAGGAAAGCTGTGCTCACTCGACCAAAGTGAAACAAGTATGAATTGTATTGTACAGTGTCTGTTGCTGATAGATTTTTTTATAATCAACAATGCTTGTAGATTCAACAGAATAGATAAAAATGATGAGACTGATCGCAGCAAAAGAGCTAAAAAATAAGATGAATGAGCCATTATGAGTGAGCTTAAGTCTCTCACTCTCTCTCTCTCTCTCTCTCTCTATACAGACACACACATTATATATATATATATATATATATATATATATATACTATTAATCAAATGTATTCTAATCCTCTTGAAAAGCAAATATAGTGACAAACATATACACACACACAGAAAACGAAATAAATATTAAAGGCATAGTTACCCTCATGTTATTCCAGAAACCGTATGACCTTGTTCATCTTCAGATGATATTTTTTCCATTAGGAAAATACTTTTTTTTGTGCAAAGAAAACTAAAATAAGGGCTTAATTTAACAATTTTTTTGAGATACATTCACAAAAGGTGTACGGCGCATGCATGTTTCTAAAAATTAGAGACTTCTTTCATTGTTTCATTTTAGGGGTCATCCGGTGCCACATGCACTTTTGCCAGCTGTTTGGACTGAAATGTGTGTTGGGATTGTGAGTACACAACCACCCTACAATGATAAAGATCCACCAGTAGTTTTCTTTTAATTTAATAAAACAAAAGTTGCCCCTTCTGAAATCAAGCTATTCTCAAATGCATGTTGGTGTGACGTCACACAGACAGAGGCCACTCCCACAATAGTTGATTGACAGCAGCGTGTCACACAGACTGAACTGGTGTCTTACCTCAGACCCGCCCTGAGTGAGCTGTCATCAGACCGAGACGCAGAGACAAGAAAGACTCGTAAGCAATTTAGGTGTTTTGTTGTTGAATGTATTAATGAACAGAGCAGTAGTCATTTACCCCCGACATCTGAGTGACTAAAGACGCAGAGAATTAACGTTATATGGGGTTCTGAAGGGAAACGCACCCTTGATCAACCAAAATGTGTTTATGTTCGCGTGAATCATTTATCAGCCTCACCTACAGAAGCAGCGAGTATAATGTCTTTTAATTAATGTTTGGAAATCTCCTTTACTAATAATGTGCTAATTAGCAAGTTTCACTATGAATACGGCTAAAAAAAAGATCCTCCGAGAGTGCCTCGGAAAAGAGGGGCGGGGTCAGCGGAGCTCGTGAAGATTTAAAGGGGAAGTACACAGAACAAAGTGATATCTATAGAGCTGTTTTTGACAGGGTAAAATGAGCGTGTTTTTAAACTCTCTTTGAGAAATTTTAAAACAAACTGTATATTACAAACTTTCCATGAATACCCTAAAGAATCATATAAGTTAGCGCAAAGATTCTCACAGTAGATTTTCCCATCAGAGAGTCTGAGCATCCAGAGCGGTCTTCTCACTCTCTCTATTTGAGAGAAATGACATCTAAAGATGTGTGTAGTAGTGACATGTAGCTAGTGACTCATATAGAGTTTCCTGCCAGTGCTGTTTGAACAATTCTGTCTTTTTCAGATTTTTTTTTCTATTTATCTCCTTCTTTTTACATCTGCTCAGTTGATTGAATTCATACAGTGTCACTTGTTTAAACCTGATTGTTATTTTTCTCCATCATTCAAACTCTGTGTTGTTTCTCCGGTGGCTGAGCATGGCTAAGGTAGTTAATACTCCAAACAACTCTGTGCTTGTAATCACCCATATATTAATAGCCCTATTCAGTCAATCTATATCCTTGAATCCTTTTTCCACTCCACTTCTCTGATCCCCCTTCATTTTCTCTTGTTAGTAACTCACACAAAAGAGAGACTGGAAGTACATGTTTTTTTTGGAGATGAGTTTTTGATTTTTAGTGTATTTTTGTGAGCTTATTTGTATTGATGTTTAGATGTTTATGAATGTGGTTATAGCTGCTTTTACAAGATAGGTGTATGTAATGCATATAAGCTGCTTAATGTTTATAATAGATATGAAATCACAAGAAATACAAGAAAAAGCAATGCTGTGATATATATGATGTCAAATATATATATTGACAGTGAAAGTGAAAGAGACAAATGTAAAGTCTGGCTAGAATTGTACATTTGCCTTAAAATGCCATGCAGTGCTCAATTAAGAAGTTGTTGCCTCACCTCCATGTCAAGCTTACAGCCAGCATTCATCAATATTTGTTTCAAGTTGGTGATGATATCGCACCCGACAGATGCGTTCATTTGTGATTGGCATCCTTCCACAGCCTCCCTTTCCGATGACTTCAGCATTGAACAGTCTCCCTCTCTGGATAGGCAAGGGATAGCTGATACATCTGTAGACTAAAATCCAGTTAGGCACGTGCACATGCACGCTCAAGTACACAATGGCTTGTAAGCTCTATAATTACATTCTAACTCTTGCTCTAAGCGCAGCGTGATGCCCGCAGCATAAACAGCAGCAGGGTTCAAACAAGCTGCACACACACATCCCATTCAAGTGATGTTTAGATATGTATTATATAGGGATGTAAGGTTTATCATACATGCATGGTATCGCAGTAACAAAACTTTAGATATTATTGGTCACATGATGATATGAAATGATAGGTCAAAGCCAGTAGAAGGCAAGCCTGCAACATTTAGCCTCAAAAGTGTAATGGCTAATGCATGTACGTGGGAAATTTTTTGAATGGATGTCAATGTAGGAGAGGCTTCACTTCGCTGGATTAGGAAATGGCTTATCATATAATGAAACAACAGCACATTAATAATCTTCAATAATTTTACACAAAACAAACCTTACGGCACTCATTCCTACGGTATCCGTAAACGCCCTCTGAGTGAAGTACAACACTGACCGAAATTCATTGATGTTAAGGTTGTTATGTGATCGCCTATTAAAGGGTTACTCCAGCTACAGCTTTGCAAGTAATCATTTTCCCCCATGTCGTTACTTACCTGTTTACGCTTCACTCATCTTTGGAACACAATTTAAGATATTTTGGATGAAACCAGGAGGCTTGTGACTGTCAAACTATTTCCATTGTCAAGGTCCAGAAAAGTATGAAAGACATTGTCTTTTACAGTGCAAAATGTTTTTACATGGCTATTACTGTCTTGTTGTCATTATTATTATATTCTAATTATAT
>JAUMHP010000057.1:8862293-8881278 GCA_032361065.1 Enteromius trimaculatus
TAGTATTTATTATTCATTTTACTTTATTCTGTTGTTTCTTAATTTTTAACTTTGTACTGTCTACTTGCTGCCGTGGCAAAACAAATTTCCCACTTGTGGGACTAATAAAGGTTTATCTTATCTTAATTTGTTTAGCCTCCTAAAACACCAGTGTGAATGTAATTTAGAATAAGACTGTATAGTCCCCTTTAAAATTCAGATACAAGTCACTTCACTGACTTTTAAGATAATGTTTCCTAATTTATTAATATTTATTAATTTTGAACTCTCAAAATACATTACAAATTTAATTTCTTAATTTGTTTTTTATATATATATCACAATGATATTGTATCATAGACTTCATATTACTTTATCATAAGATTTTGATATCATTACATCCCTAGTATTATACACATACAGCTCTGACAAAGACTAGATGGGTAGACGGATGTATTACAAGTCTTAATGCCATTCAAAGGACAAATACTCTCAATAATCCTTCATGTTGTGCTGCGTTTGTTTTTACTCTCTTGGTACTTTGGACTGGATTTTGTCTGATCATTTTGGCTTCTGTCATATTCTGTGTGTGTGCAGGATGATGGTCTGGTTTGTAATTGATTGGTGACAGAACTGCTTTTAAAGTGGGCTGTTTGCCCTCATGTGGCTTCACCGGGGCGATGACACACTTATAGACCCAATAAAAGAGCCTCATTTCTCTTATCTGGTATCAACTCCCCCCTCCCTCCCACCACTCAGTTCTTTCTGTCTTCCTCCTGTTCACTCAATTGTTTTAACATTATTTGTTGGATTTGAGGCTTAATGCCATTTTAGGCTGATTGAACCAGCTTTCTGATTTGAGTGGTTAGACAGAGAATCCTGCTCTGCTTGTTTTATTATTTCCTTATTTGTAAATGTATTCCTAATTTCAAAGGAAATTTCTTCTTGAAATTATATAACCATATGTCTTGGGGTTACAGCTTATAAATGTGGGTCAGGTTTTCCCTACATTATGGGGATTAAATGAATAATTAGGGGGTGGGCGGACGAGAAAAATGCCATTTATAAACATGCTTAATAATCTTTTCATACAAATGTAAAAACACAAAAAAGACTGTAAGCTGATTTTTTTATTTTACTTTGAAATTAATTTACTTTGAAACTATTTTTACTTTTACATTTCCAATCCATTTGCAATAAGTACAAATGAATAGCAAATAACACATTAAATTGAACTTGAAATTTTGTCAAAAGTGTCAAAAATACTATTTATTTTTATGAGGGTTAGAATTTGGTTATGGTTTTAAATACTTGTAGTTCTTTGTATTATAATATTATATATTATAATAATACTTATTTATTGTATAATTGTATTGTTATATTTACTTTTAGATTTTAAAATACTTCAGTCTACTGTAAATGTGTACTATGTAAACACACACACACACACACATTTTTTTTTCTCTGCTTGCTTGCTTGCTATATAGGATAGTGCTAGAAATCTTTCTTTCTCCTCTCACCAGATATACTTGTCTCTTCCTTTTATTCAGATTCATTTTCTCACAGGCATTAACCCTATGGATGCATTCTGAGTCAGATTGCATCCTAGTTCATTTTTGTCTTTGGAAGATATTCTTCTTGACATAATTTAGAACCACAACAACCTTTTATGTGTAAGTGTGTGCGTGCGCATGTGCGCTTCTATACCTTTACCTGTTTTCTACAGCCTGAAGAGTTTTTGCGTTTTTAAAAAAAATTTTTTTTTATATATATATATATACCAAAACAACTTACAGTAGACTTATTACAGGCATGGTCCTGTTGAACAACCTGGGGTTAAGTGATTTGTTGAAGGCAATCCCCAGTACTGAACCTCTCTCAGTCACCAAATAACACATCTTTGAAAGAGCAACCTCTGAGCAATAAAACTATCCTCTGGGATTGCAGGGATTAAACCCTAGACCCCAACACAAGCCCACAACCCAAGACCTCTCACACAAACTGCTCATGTACTGACTGGTGTCTGCTGCACAAAAAGCATCAATGAAAATAAAATTGGCGGTTTGAATTTGATTGGCTGGTATCTACATAATTTTGAGAACTGAGGATCTGCTGAAGTTTGGGAGTTGCTGTATGTGATAAGAGTTATTTACATACACATGTATTTATTTAGCAGATTTGAATCAAAGTGACATGCAAATGAGGAATGCAACATAAGCAGTTCGTTTTCAAGAAGATGTAAAAATGCAAAGTTATTTTATTATGTAAAAAATTGTACAATGATTTGCTAACAGTGTTTATAAGATGTTTTAGCTAAAAGTGCCTATAGAAAGTGCTTATGTAACTTATGTCACTGCCTCTATCCCTATCAGACACATCTGTCTGTGTTATGACATCAAAAACAAGAGCTAGCCTGGCGTTTGTTGCTGATCATTTGAAACTGAGATTTTATGAATGAATCTGACCCTCTGTTTCGGCAGAAATCTTTATCAAAAGAATCAAAAGTTACAAAAAGTTAAGTGTCTAGATGTTTCTTTTCTGGCTGCAGGATTGAGAGGATGTAGCTGTAGTTTCGTGAGTATGAGTCATACACAACAGAATGCCAATCTGGAAGCTTCTCTTCCTGAACCATGTACGGATAGACTGGGATATTAAAGGCATAGAGATTATCAGGGAACAGCAGTCTGAGAGTCTCTGCCATATGTACCAGGCAGCTCTGAGAGATTTGCTACATATGACCACAAGTTTACTACAACAATGTGCAGAAAAAAATCATGGAATTTTAGAAAAACAAAAAGGCCAACGTTCAGAAAGAGACTAGTATAATTGTGCAAAACAGTATTAATAGTTTCAAATAACAACAAATTTATGTTACTGTATCTATATATACACAGTACTGTGCAAAAAGTCTTAGGCCTAGTATTTTCACCAACCAAAATAGTTTTAATTCATTAATTGTAATAATGCAGTGAGCTGATTGTCTGCACAAGGAGTCAGACAACAGCCAGTGCTCCACACAGAGATCTGATCTGATCATCATCCAGTCTGTCTGGAATGACGTGAAGTAACAGAACAAAATGAGACAGACTCAATCCAGAAGAACTGTGGCAAAGTCTCCAAGATGAAGAAAAAAGACCTACCTGGAAAACTTCCTTGAAAAACTATGGGCAAGTGAACCTTGCAACAGAAGCTGTTTTACCAAAAGCTGTAATTCCAAATATTTATTTATTTTACAGCATTTTTACACAAGTCTAGAACATTGAACAGTACAGCACTGTAGTTACTGATGCAAGATGCTTCAAAAAAACCTACCTGCAAAGCTACAGTACTGTCCAAAGGTTTAGACACTTATGTAAAAATGCTGTAAAATGAGGATGCTTTCAAAAATAATAATTAGATTTCATTTGTCTTGCTCATAGTTTTTCAGGTAGCTTTCCAGGTAGGTTTTTTAAAGCATCTTGGAGAGGTTGCAAAGTCTGTCTCATTTTGTTCTGTTACTTCATATGAATCCAGACAGACTGGATGATGATCAGATCAGATCTCTATGTGGAGCTCTGGCTATTGTCAGTTTAGTTTTTCAGCATCTTCTACATTTTTGAACCCGTTCCAAAAATGACAGTATTATTTTAAGATCCATATTTTCACACTAAGAACAATTGAGGGACTCATACAAACTATTACGAAAGGTGAAAAAAATACTGATGCTCAGGAATGCAACATAATTCATTAAGTGAAGGTTTTGCAAAAAAACGCATTTCGAGAGGATCGCTGGACGATCTAATCCCGCACAGCTGGCAGCTCATACTCTAATCATTCCTTCGTCAATACTCATCCAATCACATCTTTTTCCCTACACTATAAAAATACCCAGCTCCCTTCTTCCCACATCTCGCTTTTGTGCTCCCTCCTCTGCCCCTTCTCCGCCTTTTCTACGCTAAATTCATGCCTTCTGGGAGGGCAGACGTGATCGAGCTGAACTCCGAATCCTGACCCACCAGGGCTCAAACCGTTAGGGTTCGGGGTTCGCTGTTTTCCCGGCTCGCTCCCCAGACAGCACGCCAAATCAGCTAAAATTTTATTATGAGGAAAGCGTGAACTCTTGTTGTGTATATTCTTCTCATTTTGTTTAATTATCTTTTTTTTTTTCATTTAGTACTGGATTTTAGAAGCTGCATAAATACTTACATGTGTCTCAGAGTAATGTTTCACAAGTTAAACACAATTTACCCTCATCATTCAGTTTTATACATGTACACCCCCACTCTTTCAATGCATTGTCTGGCCTTTTTGAGCATCAGTAAATGTTTTCACCTGTTCTATTAGTTATGCACGAGTCCATCATTTGTCCTTAGTGTTAAAAGATGCATTTCAAAATCATGCAGTCAATGTTGGAAAGGGTTTAAATATGCAGAAGATGATGGAAAACCAAATAATGTGCAGGAATTTTTCTAAAAAACAGTTCTATATGCAGCAAATATTACATTGTTATGTTATATTATTATATATTTTTTTCTTCTTTTAAATACTTTCATTGTCAGTGATGCATTTACAACATATACTACTCACTACACCAAAGCTCCAACTCAGTTCATTCTTAATATTTCATATGTGCCTGCTCTGAAATTAACACATTCGATATTGCAAACCATCAGTACAAAAGACATCTACTATGTGTGTAGCATTAATAGTTTCCTCAATACATTTTTAATACTTGCTGCATTAGTAATGATTTCAACAGACATTTATATAGACCAACTTTTGCTTACACTGTGTTCTATTGCATTGCAGCAGCGGATCAATGCTGTGTTGTATATATATATATATATATATATATAAACAAATAAGTGTGTGAAGGAGAAAGGAATATATGAATGGAACCGATTTCGACTACCCATCCAAGAATATTTGGGAGAGCATATGACGGTTACCTGTTGTATCTAAAACGTTAACATGCGATGTGTGTGCTTGCTTGTGAGAGACACGCAGCGTGAGTGTGAGAGCGAGATCTGCAGTCTTAGGCACAGAGCGATGCATGGGAGTGCTGGATGTGTGGTCTATTTTTAGATTGGGGTCTAGACTCGCCCGCCCTCCCCTCTGAAAGAACAGGCTGAATGAGCGAGAAAGAGAGTTCATTGTGTGTGTGTTAGAATATTTGTAGCGATGGAGAAAGAGTGGTTTCAAATGTAATTAGATAGAGATAGATAGAGCAAGAGGGAGCGAGAGACCCCTGCGTAGTGTTCTGGAGAGTTCTATGACATCAGTGCCTCTTTACTGTATGTTGCTCTCTTCCTTCCTGTGCCTTTTTTCAATGCTGAAAGGACATGTTGTCAAATATGAACCAAAACTAACGGCGAAGGCCAGAGAATATATAGAAAAGGAGAGAAAAAGGGGGAAAAATGGATCTTCTGGCCATGAAATATGGATGAGGCTTTAAAGATTGGGGCCAGTAGATGTATTTTTCATCCTCTCTCTGTACTATGTATATTTAATGCCAAATGACTCTCTTTGCCGCCCGTATGGGGCCTGTTTGCACCCCCCTACTGTTTATGCGTGGATATGGGGAGGTCCCAGGGGCTCCTCGTCTCCTTCCTGCCACAGGTCGCATCACCCTGCTGGGACAGACAGGAGGTCAGCGCCCCCTTGTGTGTCAACCTCTTCTCCAGGCCATGATTAAAGGCTGCAAAGGTGCCAAACCCAGACCACCCGCCCCTACTCCAGCTGCGGGAGATGGGGTGTGTGAATATATATGTGCGGGCTCATTAAAGGAATATCCTGGGCTTTTTTCAACCTAATGTCTGTGTACCGCATCTGTATTATGCTGTCGATTACCGCAGACAATGACTTGTCGTTGTACTCAGCTTTCAGTGTGTTTAAATGAACAGGAAATATTTAGTATATGGAAGCCTAGCAAGCATGTGATGTTTTGCTAAGCTGGCAATAAATATTTTATTAAGGCTCCAATAAATTGTTGTAACAAAACGTGTGTGTGTGTGCATATACACACAGACACACACACACACATTTGTTTTTTGTGATTTATGGGGACTCTCCATAGTCGTAATGGTTTTTATACTGTACAGACTGTATGTGGTATTGCCCTACACCTACCCTACACCTAAACCTACCCCTTACAGAAAACTGTGTGCATTATAGATCAAAAAACACACCACCATTTAGTATATTTTTAAAGCCTTTTGAATTACGGGGACACTAAAAATGTCCTCATATTGTAACCTTAATATTGTAATACCAATGTCATTATACAAATTTGTGTCCTCATAAACCACATAAACATGCACACACACATACACACACACACATACAGACTGCTTTATACTTCATTGTACATTTTGGAGTTTGATAGCACCTGTTTATTTTATGATTTCACTTTAGTGAACTTTTTGGGTGGCTAAATGATGTCATAAATGTTCTGGTTCATGGTCAAAACAGTATATTTAAGTGAACTATATAAATATAAAACTTTTTTATATGCAGAGAGAGAGAGAATTAAAATAGTTATTCTGTGTGTTAACTGATTGTGTGTCACGGATGCAGTTTTTATGGTTACTCTGTCTTTCTTTACTAGCATGAGCTGATGCGGAGAACCCATAAAAGCATTCAGTCACATGCTGTAGTTCCTATTAAAACATTTACACAGAACAAAATGTCACAAAGCCACAGTTCAAAAACCATTTGGGGCAGTATAAATGCAGCTGTAGAGATCTTTATTTCTATCACGGCGTCACATCAGCTACTCACAAAGAAGACCAGCAGCATTACTGGAAATATGTCATTCCTTTCTGCATTATCTAGCAAACTGTAAAACAGAGAGATACTGTAGACAGATACGAGCAGCATGTAGAAGCTGATATATGAAATGGAGAGGCGGGGGTGGGGAGGTTCATTTCGGGTTTGCTACTTGGTTGGCACAAAAGCGTGTTACAGCACGCTCAGACACATGGCATATGTGATTCTGGCCTGATTCTCAGAATTAACTCTCAGTCCTTTTTCAGGGTTGTGACAGCTAGATGTGTAGTGTGACCGCATCATTTGATTCTGTGAGTGGGAATGAACTAGAATGTGATGTTTCAGTCATATGTGTGTAGCTGAAGCATATTTATTCGTGGGTAAAAGCCACTAAGTAAGTCAATGAGATAAATACACTACCATTCAAATGTTTGGTCTTTACATGTAGATTTTTACGATGTTTTGTTCTTTTATGTAGATTTTTCAGTCTCTTATGCTCAGCATTTATAATCAAAAATAGTAAAAACTCAACAATTTTAAAGATAACATATCATGAAAATAAGTGCGTTGCAAAGGGATCAAATTATAGTATTTACACCCCATAATCTGTAAGTTTCCACCCAAGGCACCGTCATTTAGCAAAACATGCTAACAGAGCCTCATAGAAGACAAGAGAGCAGTGGATTTTTTGATTTATTTACTGTCACTTACTGTATATTGCTGCTGCCACACAGATCTAGTTTAAATGTGTGATTTATTTTCATTTATTTATATGTAGCTTACCTTGACAGACATAATTAACCAACTGATTTTGTAACTCTTGTGTTTTTAATGTTAACTTGTGTGTGTGAATGAGAACTTAGTTTAGTACTCACATGCCTTTGACAGCCATTTTCTATCCATGTCCTTCAGATATGGGTACCATCGCACGTTAATAAGAAGAATCAAAACAGATGTTTTTAGCAGGTACAAGCTGTATAGGCACAGATCTATTCTGGAAAAGAGGGCAGCTCATTTGCATTTAAAAAGACAGGCACAAAATTCAGCCTTTTTCTGCTTCCACTCAAAATAGGTATTTTATATAATTATATAATTAATGATCTGTAAGGCATTTTGAGCTGAAACTTCACAGACGCATCCTGGGGAAACCAGTGACTTGTGACTTGTAAAAAGGGGCATAATTTGTCTCCTTTAAATAATTTGTGTTTGAATATATTTAAAATATTATATATTTATTTGTGATTTGAACAGTAATACAGTGTTTACTCCAGTCTTTAGTGTCACATATGAAGAACTGTCATATGCTGATTTGGCTGACTATAACTTTAGAAACAGCTTCTTAATATTTGCATTGACAGGATTTCTAAATTTTGGGTGAACTGTCCCTTTAAGAGTGATAGAACAGCATGGAGTAGTAGAAACAGGGTGGAGAAATTGAATAGCTAAACGGCAGAGACAACAGTCCATATCAGTATGAGAGAGAGAGAGAGAGAAAGTGAGAGACAGAGCAAGCAGAGAGAAACCTAGAGATGAAGAGGGAATGGGAGGGGGATGCTTAAATAGTCTGCAATAAAGCAGAGCACTGAATGAAAATCTATACACTGAGGCATTCATTAGCACTCGTTTGATTAATAGAGACGATAAGGCAACACGTACATACACACTGAAACATCGAATGCAGCCACGCCCATGCAGACGCAGACCAATGATTCCAATTGTCTGCATAAACAGACAATAAACCTGCAGCTATAGTCACAAGTCGAGAGAATTTGAACATGACAATGGTTTCGTCACAGCTCTATTCTCACTTAATAGCCACGGATGGAACATTGCACTCACTCCATCCCATCTCTCTCTCTCTCTCTCTGTGTCTTTTGCTTGCTTTGTGATCACTCCACCCTGCTCATTCATCCAGTACTTGCTTGCATCAGTCCAGAGCCATGCAGATGAATTATTGATGAAAGTACCTTCATAAGGGAGCCAAACAAATGGGGAAAGTGAGTGAGTGAAAGTGTGCGATAGGCGATTTTTTACTATTAAAAAAATCTAATTAACTTCTGGACCACTTGAATTTGTTGCACTTCACTGTTAGTGTCCCAGTTAGGAAGCATTGGACGCTAATCTGCAGAATTGTTTCTAAAATATTTTTGGACAGTGTCACTATTTGCGTCACAGCTCTGGAACCGCATGTGTGATGGATTTCAGCACCATCTGTGGCGGCCGTCGCCAGCGCCAGAGCACTAGCACAGACCCGCAGGCTGTGGACGGCTCTCGTTGCATGCTTCCAGCACCGATGGCTGTGGACAGCACCTGCTCTTACATTTCAGAGCACATATTCTGGACAGATTCTTTACAGTTCAGTGCACTAAATAAAACACTCTCAGAGCGGCATGATTCAAAGCTGGCCCCTGACCAGCTCAATTGATTACAGTGATTGCAGGCAGTTTGCTGCAAGTGTAACAAGGTAAATGTTCATTGTGTAAAATGGCACATAAGTGACTCGCTAGTGAGAGGCTTGGGAACTTTTGAAGCACTTTAATAGTTTTGTTGGCTGTTTAGAGATTGACGTGGTGCCAGCTGCAACAAGTGGACAGGTGTGTGGAGCGGAAATGTAAATTATCAGGTAATATAAGGAAAAGCGTGTACTAAAAAAGTTACTGTAGTTTTAATTTTTAAGGAAAACATTTCGTTTAACGTTTACTCTATTGTCTTTGCCTACGTTGTGTCTGTCTTCCAGTTCGATCTTGTCTGCTTCGACCCTGAATATCAATAAACACTGTTGCATTTGAACCCGCACACATTGTGACCGCATGCCTACAACTTCATGCCTTCTCCAATCACGTTGGAAAGGTCACATTTTTTCCTATAGCAGAATAAATCTTTAAGGTTTTTTAATATATTTAAACATCCAGGACGCACATACGATTGGACCGTTTTAAACTATAAACTGATACAAAGACATAAATATGAAGAGCTAGTGCAAGATGAGCATTTGTGGTTAAAAAGTTTTATATATATTATATTTTTAGAAAATGGTTTTGCTTGTAAGACCTTGGATAATTCTTTGGCTGGGATCATGCAGAGACCTTTGAATCTGCAGGTTGGACCATTAACCTGCTGGTCCTAGTTGCAGTCCACTATACGGAGAAAAATCTTGCAATGTTTTCTTTAAAAACCTTAATATCTTTTTTACTAAATAAAGAAAGACATAACCATCACCCAAAAACGGGTGAAAACTGTCTGGTTGTAAAAACTTGATCTTCTGAAGTAACGTTGAGTGCACTGCTGCAATTAGTGTAGTGATATACAGTATGTATGAATATTTATGCAATTATTCATTGTTTCTGGTTCATTGTGTTGTTATGGAAACAGTGTATTCACAATGTGACTTACAAAGTTTGACTATCACATTGCTTAGTCCACTTGTGCATTTTGTGCAGATGTCTATATACAGTATTTGATAAATCTCACATTGAGTTAGTTAGTCCGCTAAAATAGCACTTTAGTTTACTGGTGGTCATTCACTTTCACCAAAATCAAACACCAGTCTCTGATATTATTGACTGTGTCAGCATTATTTAAAACAATCATTTTCTTTGTAGATCTTTCTTAATCAAAAACATTGCTAGCATGTTATTTTTTGTATTTTTAAATGTTTAAATTGTCATCATGATGCACATTTTTGCCCTTCGTATTGATGAAACTCACCAGTGACGAGCAGTTTGCCAGTAATTTTATTGATAACGGGATTAACACTGGTTGCCGGTGAATTAGCAGGAATAGATTCCCATGCCACTGTTGTGTCCTTGAGCAAAGCACTTAACCCGGTGATGCTCCGTTCTTACAGTTAGCTGCCCGCTAATGGCAGATAACAGCACCTTTACTTTGATTTGTGCAAAAGTGTAATGTGTGAGAAATTCTAGAGGTTAAATGCAGTGTGACTACAGAATAAAGCTCAGGGTTCCTCGCCAGAAGATTGCTGGTTCAAGACCCACATGCTGCAAGCAATCACCATTTATTTTATTTATCTGGCATAACTGATAGCTAATTTCTTATTTATTTTTAAATTAATAATACTTTATTTAGGTTATTGAATTGAATCTGAGATAAAAAGCAATGTTTTGAATATGTTTAAGAGATCATGTAGCAGATGCAGGAAGGCTAGTAAGAAGTGAGTAATCTTGTTATCAAATAAGCAGAAACCAAACCAACTGCTCTGTGAAGATGAGCAGGAAAAGTTTGGTTTGGGCTGGTTTAGGTGGTTGTTGCGGTTTTGTCCTTGACTGTGACGGTTGGTCTTGAGGGTCACTATCATTTTTGCACAGCAAACGTTGACAGCTGTATGACCTTCAGCTGAGATGAAGATAGACTGAGTGGGGGAGTGCTGGCTGGGGGGTAGGGGAGCTTAGTTTTGATGAAGTTGAGCTTGAGTGGTCAGCGAGGTGCCAGAAGGGCATGCTGAGATCTTTGCAGAGATTGTAGACATGGAGACATGGAAAAGGAAATGAGATGGAAAGTGAAGTGCCATATGATTTAGTGGCTCAATCAAGGGATCTGGTGTCATCATCATCTTTGGTGATATATGGTTATGTGATTGAAAGGTACACTGGTTCAAATCAAATGATTTTTGTTTTTAGTAAACTAAGTAGCAGGGCAAATTTGAGTAATTTGACTTGTACGTTATGGTGCTATCAACATAATGTCAAAACTTTAATTGGTGAAGAGACTTTTTTTTTGCAGACAGAAAGCAGCAAAAGTAAGGAAGGTCCAAAAGAATGTGGAAGTGCTTCTGAGCTGTTGGAGGAGTGCTGTTGCTTATGTATCCTATGCCAGGATCAATCAATGGAGCCAGACTGATAAAGTTTGAACCTTGCATTTTTATATTTACTTAGCCAAAAATAATTTGGTGCAGCAAATTTGGTAAAACACATTTGTGAAGAGTAAAAGTGGATGCATAAGGTTTCTCCCTTACCTTGCACAGTAATTAAGCAGTATAGTTTTGCGTAATCTAAAATGTATGCCTTAAGTTTTATAGGGAAAAATATTTTTTGGTTTTATATTATTTTATGTATGAATAAATGGCTATAGCTCAGTAATAAACAGGCTTTTCCTGGAGCAGTAAATTAACATAATCGATTCTGAAGCAGCTGAATACTGGAGAAATGGCTGCTGAAATTTCAGCTCTGTCATCACAGGACTAAATTGTATATTAAAATAAATGACAGTTATTTAAAAAAAAAAATAATTAAAATAATTAATTTATTTACACGATATATATTTTTAATCAAATAATTGCAGTCTTGGTGAGGATGAGAGGCTTGTTTCAAAAACATAAAAAAATCCTAACTCAAATTTTCATATAGTAGTGTATGCCAAACCAATACAATATTGCAGTATATATCTTGAAGGAGATGGGAAGGAGCGGGTAGCTGAACATTGAGCAGCAAATGCTGAAGTATTGTTTCATGTGAGCAGTTCTCAGGAGAGTAGCAGGGGGTGCAGGCAGGCCGTAGGCTGTGTCACTATTATGTGGGAATGAATGACTAAAGTTGCCTACAGTACTTTGTTCTTAATGTAGCACAGCGTGTTTTCCTTTTTTTCATGTTTTCTCTGTTTTCATTTCTCTGCAGACGGTGCGTCATGGGTTTCCCTATCAGCCCACAGCTCTGGCATTTGACCCGGTGCAGAAGATCCTTGCCATTGGCTCTCGTTCCGGAGGAGTGCGGCTGTATCCTTTTTTTTCCCCAATGCTGTTTGCTCCACAGTGTAAATTCAAGACTTTGGAAGGACATTTGGGTTTTGGGATAGCTGCTGGCTGAGGTAAGGTATAGTCCTGTCATGTTTTCTCGCTTTAAAGACTTCCCAGGGGCATAGAGGGGTGTAAGACCATTTGAATGGCTCCCAGAGGAATTGCTGCACAATGTTACTTATGCATTAATACTGAGCATGACTGACAGAAAAATAGAGAGACAGAGAGAGTGAGACACCCACCATAGTTGGATAAACAATGAATAAACGGGAGTATTGGCCAGCAACACATATTAGCATTAGCTTTAGCTTAGCCTGTTTTTCCATATAATTTCTTTGGCAGCGTTGTTGAACAGTCCCACGTGGAATCCGTGTCTGCAAAACTCTACAGAAAATTAATTGAGTCAAATCAGTGTTCTTGCCTTACCAGTAATATTTTATTTTCAGAAATGCCTGATTCGATTTGCTGGGAAATTTCCTTCGGTTTCGGTCATTCGTCCACATGTTTACATCATGTGTGTTAACAAGTAAAGAATTCCCAGCTACTTTGTGAAGAGCAGTACTGAAGCACATTTGAAGTTAAAATGCTAATAAGATTCAGCATTAGCCTACTACACTTACCACATTTAAATCCATTCCACAAATTTCTGCAGATGTCCCTCAAAATATCACATAGTCAGCAGATTTCATGTTGGCCTTATTAAAAGTATTAATACATTCACAAAAGAGAGAGGGCTCATAATTTAGAAGAGAATTTCGAAGTGAAAATGTGTGATCTGATTTGTGGTGTGTGTGATTTATTTTCTAAGCTTCATGAATAAATTAATCATGTTCCTTTAACTCGATGCCAGCGTCGTACAGCTCGAGTGTCTGGAGTGTTTTATGATTGGAAACATTGCTTTCAAAAAAATCAGCATTACATTTTTTGGTTTGTCCTCAGTGCTGTTTGTTTGGTTTATCACAAGAGGTTTCCTTGCAATACTGAGGAAACAAAGTCTGTGTGCAGAAAGTCAAGCAAGCAGGAAGTAGAGACAAGAGATGCTCAGAAATCATGTAGCAGACAGATGAAACGATGAAAGGAGGGATGAAAAAGCGGATGTGCCATTTTTGCATCACAGTGAATTAGCTTTGTGCTAATTATGGAGCTGTCATTACCGTAGATAACTATGGACTGTGTTACTTAACTGTGAAAAGCATGACTCTCCCTGTCTCTTTCCTTCAGATGCTTTTTTTCCTGCTGTTTTTGTCTGTCTTTCTCTCTATCTATCCTTCCTACCGTATGCATTACATGCTAATGAGACATAAAAAGAAGGGGCTTTGACTCTGTTGGGAGTGATTTCTGTGTCATCTGACAGTTTTGGCATGGACTATTGTGAAGAACTCACTGTGTGCACACATTTGAGATCATCTTTGTATTTTGTACACTGTATGCCTAGGCTTTTTATTAGTTTTAAAATGAAAAAGGTTCAACAAGCACATATGGGGTTTTGAGAGCAGATATACTTTTGTCTAGGGATGCACAGCATATTTGGTACCACATTGGTTATACTGTAAAGTCAGTATTTGAGATTTGTTTGTATATTGCAATACACACACTACCTTTCAAAAGTTCAAAAGACAAAATGCCAGATAAGTCCTACTTTTGGACAACAAGTTACTTTAACAAAGTCTTACTGATTGCGCTTGTTTCAGATTACATTTGCCATTTTGCTCACTTTCTTTTCTCGTTCCTGACTCTTCCTTTCTATCTTTCTCTGACTCTGGGCAGAATGGTATATTTAGTTCTTGTTCAGAGCTCTGTATTGATTGAGAGAGCCCAAAGTTAAACATTCACACTGCACTATTGATTATCAGCCTCTCTGTGCACTCACTGCATACACTGTCTGCAAATCATTTTTAATGGAGAATACTCAACGTGTATGTATGTGTGTGTGTGAGTTTGCATGTGCGCTCATCTTAACGTTTACACGGATTTGTAAATATATGTTAAAATAGCATACCTTTTTAAAGTTTAGGAAAGAAAGACAGCTGACAGGTATAAAACATATGTGCTGTATATAAAAATAGACACAGTGCTGAAGTAAGCAAGGAGTACATCATACTAACCAGATTTGTTGATGACGTGTGTGTGTGTGTGTGTGTGTTTTGATGCAGATCTTGGCAGGGTGGCAGTTATGCAGGGCTGAGATTGGTGTGGCATTCACTTCACTGCAGTCAGCTAACTGCACAAGCTCCATGAATGAAGACAAAGAATCAATCTAGTACTAATCCAGTAAAGTCATTCTATACTTGTGGAAAGAAGCAGTGTTATATCAAACACAGACAATTTTTTATTAGCATTTTATTTTTATTTTTTGTATTTATTTTTTTTTGGAGAAAACACTACAAATTTTGCTTAGGCCATGTGCAGATGAATTTGACCCCTGACCTATAACAAGTAATCCTGACAAAATGTAACAGTCTATACAAAGTTTAAACAGATTATGCTGACAGCTTGTGTGTGTGTGTGTGTGTAAGGAGGAGGTAATAAAATTGATATGCTTCAGTTAAACAGCAAAAAGATTTTTCCAAAATCTTCCAAAATGGCAGAATTACAGGATGGTACACAACATTTGTTTCTGTTTGAGTAGGAGTAGCTTGTTCAGTGTTATTTAGAAAAGTTGAACTCTGGGTTGTGTTTGTAAAGAGCATTTTACACAGTAAAAAGGTGGAAGTGTAAAAAGTTTTAGTTTGGGATTAGTATGTTTTTAAAAGAAGTAGCGAGGCTTCATTTATTTGATCAAAAATACAATAAAACTTTAACCCCGTGAAATATTATTACAGTTTAAAACCGTTCAATATACTGTAACTTTTAGTCTGGTGTTTATTTAGCTGCTGTGATATAATGTAGTATGACTGGGATTGATTTTATTGCACTTGTATGTTATTAATCCTTCAGTTAACGCTATTAAGTTCACTAAGTTAAGCGTCACCTGCATGACTCATGAGTTCTTTAACAGCAACCCTGTAGCGGTCAATTGTAATTCACTGGCATTGCATACTAAATTATTTTCAATTGTGATAAAATCAGACTGGTGCATGATTGAGGGCGACAGTTGACTCCCTTCCAAACATCGGCCTTTCAAATCAAGTCATTCGTCTCTGGTGTTTTGTTAGGATCTCCTCTGTGACACGAGTGCACTATGGGCTGCTTTTTGTGTGAAGTAGTCCTTATCGTAGCAGGAAGTGAAGAGAGGATTACTGTCCAATAGGAGGCTGGTAATAGAATTCTCTGCCTGTGTGTGTGTGAATATATGTGTAATTCAAGTCAATGTGCATTTCTCTGAGAGTTTGTAAGTTTGTATGTGTGTAAACGCGAGTGTGGGTAAGCGCGCACATGTGAACAGGTAATAGAATTCTCCTCTGTGATAAGCTGTCGATTCTCATCAAAGCGGGCTAGCGGAAAGCGAGAGAGAGAGAGGAATTGGTAGGGGAGTGATGATGAATTTTGGTGAGATGGCAAATGCAGAGGTGGGTGGAGTCATGTAACCTTCCGCATCGTTTTTTTTCCCTCTTTCTGTTCCATTTTTATTGGAGCAGGGAGAGAGGGTGTGAAAGAGCAGGAACTGTTTTCATTATCAAGCAGGGCACGTTTAGAGTTCACCGCAGCCTCTGTCTAGTTAATGTCGGAATGATGGGCGAAACACACACACACGCTCATCCAAACACATCTAACGCAGCCTCGCAGAAACATGCACAAACACCAAGGCAATGACAGATGTCTTGTGCGTGTGGTCAGAGTGACAGTGAATAATGCTGAGATCTTAGCGCTGACGCTGATAGTTAGCACGCTGCTGCCATCTTTCCTGCTGACAATATGTCACCCTTCTTTATAGCCTCTCTTAATATTTATGACATCTTTGCACCAGTTCTCTCGTGCTGATTTTTTAAGAAATTCTCTTTGTTGGCACTTACACTTAAATGGGCTTCAATGTCTCTAGTGAGGAGGATTGTATGATCTTTGATAAATTTCAGATATAATTAATAATGTGTTTATCTGGACTTCAGCACTATGTTTAAAGTGCATCAAGAACAAAATTAGTTGTTCCAATTTAGTAGACTTTAAGTCTACCAGTTTAATATGATAAAAGTATAGTTGCAAGGTAGTACGTGGTTATGTAAATGTATTTTTAGTATATAGTATATGAAATGAATGTATTTCAAATTCATTTTTGCATATTTTTAAATATTTACATTTAAATTACATAACGCATAAATTACACATAAATTACTTTTTAATATATATTTTAAGTAGGAAATATTTATTTTACCTGTTTGTGCTGTATTTTTGATCAATAATGCTATAAAATAACCAAATAATGCTTGGTCGAATTACAGTATCTACAGTAGTCTCTGAAAAACTGTAATGTGGACTAGACTTCATGCTTATGCATGAAACCCTTAAACACAATGGCCTTGTCCGAAATGGGACACTTGATGTGTGTTTGCAGTCTTGCAGTGGCTTGCGTCTTAAATATATGAGACCTTAAGGTTCTAATTCCTCTTTATGGCCACTACTTATCCTCAATGCTCATTTGCACTGAGAATGCACTGATGCAGACTACTACCCAACAGTCTGTGAGACAGTAGTTCACCAATGCGTGGACTTAGAGGAAGGACATGAGCAGTATTCAGGGCTGAAATGACTGGATATGGATACATATACTAAAAGCTTCAGTATTTGAGATTTTGGCACCATTGACAGAGATCTATGATTGTCATATCCAGCTCAGCATTTTGCAATGTCTCAGTGCTCTTTTTGAGGTTTATACACCTTAAGGATTTCACTGCAGCATTAGAATAGTGCTAATGCTTTAGGTACTGTAAGTTTAGGTTTTAGGCTTTTTGGTGTACACCCTGCATCCTTGCTGTCAGCTGTGCGTGAGAGTCAACATGTATGCTTCACTGTCTTTGTAGTGTAAAGCTATCTATAGACCTTAGTCAGGATAGGCTACATATTGATATTTATATGGGTGGAAACAAAGCTATGAGGGATAGACTAAAGTCTTTACAACGGTAAAGTACATATTGTCCAAAGATACTGTATAATGTAAATTTCAAAACTGACAATGCTCGAAAGGGTCTAAGCTCTGTGGATGGTTCAATAGATACGAAGAAAAGAACACCAATCGCAATTCAGATTTCAAATATTATGACAGTGATGTCACCAGCATCATTAATATTCATCCTGTTAGCAAATCTCAGTGTTGTGGATTCAGAAAATTTTGCCAAGCCATATGCCCACAATTACGACACACACAGACACACACACACACATACTGTAGCGAGGGACTCGTGCAGGGAGCTAAATTACATTTGATTTTAAACTGATTTATAGTGAACGTCGCTAATTAAATTAATGAACATTTTATGGCTGCAACAAGATACAGGACATACACACACCTACACACATTTGTCTTTATTTCATGGCATATGGACTTCACATTAACTTTTGTTGTTTTATACTGAGCTAAATATTATTTTTTCTGTCCCCTTACTTACATAGAAACCTTTATGCATGTTTATATTTTCATTAAAACTTCATTTAGTCATTTCCTCTTGGGCCCATTGGCTGCTTCACACAGTGTCCGTCTGGGAAAATTTGGTCTTCACAATGTAAGCACATATTTTACAATATATAGTTATGGATATTTTTCTTCTAGTTATGAATATAATTAAAGGTCATAGAGATATTCAAAGCAGCAGAGTAGAAAAGGTCAATCATGTGTGATTAACGTGTGTTTGTGTGTGCGTTTGAGGTCTTTCATTCTTTACTTAATTAAGATAATATTTGGATTATGTTTGCATGTCCTTGAGGCTTCTGTCCTTTCAGGCTTCAGTTATCCAGCATACAAATTGTTTTGGTGTATTATGTGTTATGTTTGCGCATTTCTGTTTATGTGTGTGAGCACTATGTTGATTTGATGTGCGTGTAATGCATGTGAACTGCCTCCTTGACCTGGTCTCGGTTTGAGTGGTCAAGTTTCAGGGGATGTTGATTGGCTGATTATTAGAGGGACGGAGGGAATGTGGGGGTGGGATGGTAGCGAGGCAAGGATGGAAAAGGGAGATAAATGGCGTTATTCGGTCATTGTGCGGAAATGATTGCAATTAGTGTAACTGAAAGAAAGTCCTATGGGTTTGATGAATGTGGAGGTGGAGGGGTTCAAGAGTAGATAAAAAAAATGCTTGAGAAAAAAACGCTTGATAAGATTACCGTCATTGATGTTGTCGAGGACTGTGAAGTGAATCGGCAGACGTTTTATTATCATTTCAGGGATATTTATGATCTTGTGGAGTGGATTTGCACAAGCGAGGCTACCATAGCGCTGGATGGCAAGAAAACGTATGACACGTGGCAGCAGGGCCTATTGCAAATATTTGAGTATGTGCTAAAAAACAAGGCGTTTGTGACGAGCGTCTATCATTCTATTAAACGAGAGCAGCTGGAAAGGTACCTATTTAACGTAAC
>JAUMHP010000057.1:8891243-8919761 GCA_032361065.1 Enteromius trimaculatus
TATATATTTGTATATTTTTGTTAATAATTCAAATTAATATTCTAAAATACATACATACATACAAACATTTAAATTATTGATTTTTTTTTTCACACATCCAGTTTCTGTAAGAAAATACATTTTAGCTACTGTTATACTGTTACTGTTATAGTTCTAATAATATTATATCATATAATAAGTCTTAGTATGTTTTATTGTGGGGGACCTTCAAGTCAAAAAGGTTATAAAAAAATGTTGTAGGGATGTAATACTGTGTGACCAATATATTTGCCTTTTTTGTGGATAAAATCAGCTGATAAATATTGAACACAGCAGCTCATTTTGGCCATTAACTAATGCTTGTGGTGACTTTGGTTAATTTAAGATTAAAATATTTTTGATAGTATTTGACAATATTGTTTTTGATTTTTTTTTTTTTTGGTCCAGTTTATTGTTTTTTGTGTACTTTAAATGGATACTTCACCCAGAAATGAAAAGTTCAGATGAGCAAAGGTCTAATGGGTTTGGAATGACATGGTGAAAAATTAATAAAAACATGGATGGTTTATCGAAGAACTAGATAATAAAACTCAATAAACTTATAAAGGTTTTAATTAGTTTAATGGGACTTTGAGTATAGTGCAAGAGTAGTATGAACCATTTTTATTGAACTTTTAACATAAAGAGTAGTTGATGACCAAATGTAGAATCCATTTTTTGAGCATGAACTATCACTTTAAGTACACACTAAATATTCTGTCCACACACATACATACAAAAATGGTCCCGTGAGAGTTAGGGCCACAGATCACATTACACACAGACACATGTGGGCCTGTTCTCAATCGATATCCTCCAGAGTCAGGGCCTCCCTGATTGCCTTTCAAGTGTTCCAAACGAACGCAGCAATGGAAAGGAGAAAGTGAAAACATGGATGTCTTATTGAATGAATTTTGTTCATTTTCCGGCACAAAACTTTTTGTCGCTCTCTTACACTTGAATTTGAATTTAGCTTTATTCCTTTTTATTGCAAATTGTCATTGTTTTATTTTATTTTATTTTATTCTTTTCTATTTGCATTATATTGCATTCTCTAAACTGTACTCTAAATTAAATAAAAAGTGAAAAAGAAATACAGAAAGAGAGAAAAATAGAGTTTTATCTTTTAATTCTTCACATTTTTATGCCTGCTGTTTTTAGTTCTGACCGTGTGTGTGGGTGTGCACTTGTGAACTTGACCTATATGACAAGCAGACAGAGAAAGGCTAATGGCAGTATTAGAGAGACAGAAAGGAAGAGGTGGGAGATGCAATAAAGAGAAAGATGTGGATAAATGAATGAGCAGACCTGATTCGATGGGCCCCTGGACTCACCCACTGCAGCAAGAGGCATGTTGTGTGTGTGTGTGTGTGTGTGTCAGTATATTTACATGCAACAGTTGGGCTAAAGAAATAATAATCTTTTTTGTTGTGTGAACTTCTTAGCCCAACAGAAATAGGTGCAGTTTGGACTAAAAGATGTAGATTATAGATTATAGATTATATGTTCATCTTACTACAATTGGTCCTGATTGTTCATATTTAGTAATCTTTTAAATTCATCTTTTGAATGTGGATTATCTGGACATGACTGAAATTGTAAATGTAATAATTTGTGAATTAACAGTTTTATATTTCTGAAAGAAACAAAGTCATTTTTGTGCTTTAACAATTGCTTTAATATGTATTCAGAAACCATACAGCACACATATGGACATATACACATATAAAAGCATACGCGTTTACCTGAAAGAAAATGCAAATTTCTGTCATATGCGTTTCCCACTCCCACAGCAGCAGAGCAGCAGGTGGTTATTTTATCTAAAATGAGGGTTGCAGCACCTGAAAAAATCTCCAGCGCTAGGCTGTTATCCATTGTCCTTTTCTCCATTTTTTTTTTTTTTTTTTTGCAATCATCTATTCTTCTATTATCGTCATCATTACAATTAGTGATTGCCCTTGAACGAGGGACATGCCTGTCATTTAAATATGCTTGGCCTTTTAGATAATGTTAGATTTTGATTTCTGAACTGATTAGAGTGGGAAAATGCTAGGGAAAGATTGATCGATGTGTTCTGTTGGAAACTGACATGACTTTCATTCCACAAAGACTGAGAGACTGAAAAGAAAAAGAAACTATATAGAATATATTTTAAATATATTATTTTCTGCTCATATTATAATGCTACAGTTTAGAGGTGACTTTGAGAATAAAAAAACAAAAAAAAGGAAAAAAAAGTTCCAAAGTCTTGCCCAGGCCATTGGTTAAGCCTGACATTGACATGTGAGAACCCTCATGGAAGAAATGCTTTTAAAACGCCACAGTGTTTATAGTCTTCTTAAAGTCAGCCTTCACAGGTCCTAGTTGTAATGTCAAAGAAAATAACACACTTAACCTTTACATAACAATTGAGCATGTCGCCATCATATTCTGCATTAACACAGTTATTGAATGTTGTTTGTTTTTCTGACCGCATTCACTGTTTCACCTCGTTCTGCTTGAACTGAAGTGAATGAAGCAAATTCCTAAAGCTGCAGCTTCAAAATCTCCTGATAGCTTTACATAAGACACATCTCACATTTCGAACACAGGTCAGTGTGTGTGTATGCGTGTGTGTGGGAGTGTGGGTGTATGAGTGTGTTTAAATCAAGATTATTCACCAGCCCACATTGTGACTCACCACTTGTCATCCGACCAGCTCATGTTCTACAAAGAGAGAGAGAAGGAAAGAGAGAGTAGATCCCAGATCCCAGTATGTGTTATATAGTTAACCGCACTGGTTCTCAACTGGTTTTGCATACTCTGATTTTACGCTGGACATCATCCTATTTGGGCTTTAATGTAGCCTGTAGTTCTTTTTATCCTAGATCATTTTCATTCATGAAGATGAGGGCAGGTCATGCAAAATGTTGCCATCTGCCAAACTTAGCTATAGCTTCAACAAAGTAACAGATGAGCCAAAACACAAGAGTCTAGGGATGCATGGCCTTTAGCGTTGGGGGTTATGATTCATCTCAGTGATTCATATCTTTAACAAATAATTCAAAGAGTCATTTCTTTTAGTAAAATTTTTAATCTACCAATAGAATAAGCTAAGCAAACTTAACAGTTGACAAGGTTACATCATTTATAATGATTTATAAAGAACAACTCGTCTTTGCTTATGCACTGATTTTGTTCAAAAACTAGGTGCCTTGTTGATTCAGTTAATTCAGAAATTAAATACCTTGTTCGTTCAGTTCATTCACAAACAAGATGTCTTGTTTGTTCTATTAGTTAATGGAAATTTTCTTTAGAAATATTTGAAATATTATATGAAATATTATATCAGTGCAGGGCAGTGAACATGTAAAATTATTTAGAATTTTCATAAATGAAGCCAAACACTTTTGATGTGCTGATGTACAGTATATATGATTCAAAACATTGATGTCAGCTGCAGACTAAACCACAGATGATGGTAATTTGGTCTGTTTTCAATGGCATCAACATGAGGATTGCTGCACTCTCTCTTTTTGCTGTCAAAATCTGTGAGCATTTACGGACGCATTTGTGTGTGTGAGTGTGTAGGCGTGTGTATGTTTGTGTGAATTCCGCAGAGTACTGCACATTTTTATGGACTGATTTTTTGTGTTTATGTATTGGCTACGTTATGAAAATGTGTTTGCCAATCCTGTAAATGGATGGAAGTGAAAACAGAGGGATTGAAAACCAGAAATGGCCACAGATGAGTAAAAGCTTAGATATATGTGCCCTCTGAGAGCAGCTTTAGAGACAACAATCATATAGAGCCATTGGCCCAACCCTCCTGTTTGCTGTCTGCTTGACAAACACTTGATTGCGTGCTTTTAAAAAGTAATGTATAAATCTAAATGACCAGACTGTGGCTTAGACTGTATAGATCTAGGAACAATTGTATCTCAATATTTTTTAGCCCTTTTGATGATGTTCAGCAAATTTATTAATATGAAAAAAAAAAAAACCCACTATTTATATAAAATAATAAATAATACAGTAATAATAAAAATATGAAACAATCTTTATATATATATATATATATATATATAGATTTTTTTTTTAAATTTACAATAAGGATATTTAGTTGGGCACCAAATCAGCATTTTTCAATGATTTCGGAAGCGCCATGCACAGTGAAGTCTGGAGTAATTTCGCCTTACCATCACAGGAATAATTTTTAACACAAATTGTTTTAGAAAGGAAATTGGAATTTGAGCTTTTTCATGTTCAAGCAACTTTCATTTTCGCCAACAAAATGTCACACAGCCACAGTAAATATGACCGCTTTTATCAGGGAGCATTTTACAAGCACAGTTTCGGTATATACTGTAACCACCTCAGTGCACACACACACTCCCTATTTGTGTAACCGTGTAGATTTGTGTGAAACATTCATGGGTGTGTGATTGCTTGTGCATTGGTGATAGAGGACTCTTACGATGCCTCTGATGCTGTAAAAGCCTTTGGGCTACAAAATCAATATCTCCTGATAGTGGTGAGAGAGAGAGAGAAGCAGAGGGCAGTGAAGGGGTAATAGGGAGGGACCTGCCAACTAGCTGCAGCAATGTGAGTATGTGTGAAAGAGAGAGAATCAGAGATAGACAGACAGGCCATTGGTAGGATGCTGTATTTGCTGCACTTTGTTCCTTGGAGCAGAAAATGTAGGCAGGGGCCTGCAGAGAATTATCCACATAAAACAAGACCTTCAGCACTGTGTGTGAGTGATAGACAGTTATAGGCAAAAAGGACAGCAGACCTCTGCATAACCTTACGCGCAGCTCTGTGCAAGAAATATTCATGAGCAATTCATTGAAAAGCGTGCTGTACTTGACTAATCCCAGCATTAGAGAAGTATAGAGGGACAGGGAGATTACAGGAGTATGGTAAACTAGGTGTGGGATTTAAGGCTATTAGAATGTACTTGGCATCTGAGCTCATAGCGGCAGCATTCAGGCTTGACTTATTCGATCGTCTTGCGGTCCGTAACATCTCAGGTAGTGGCACAGAGCTGCTGACCACCATGCTGAATCACTGTCAGTACAGGAAGACACTGTATCTGTCAGCTCAGTACCATGGTCTTGCTTTACCTCCTGCTGCTGGCACGTGAGGAGAACATAATTAGTGCTGTTGAATACAATTTAAAGCGACGGCGTACAAATAATAGCACATCAGTTGTAAAGGCTGCTTGTGTGTACATTGTGAACGGTATAAAGTAGTTGTTTTTTTGTATTTTTTTTATATATTGAAGATTAATAAATTGAACAACAAAATAATCATACATTTATAACAACAGAAATAACATTAACATTTATAAATAATAAATACAAATATTTTGCTAATAGTATTTAGTTATTTGTTTGTTTTGTGATTATTTATTTATCTAAAACTATTAATATAATAATAATATTAATAATACATCAAGTTAACAATACATATTTATAAATTATTAAGTTTATTATTAAAGTAAAATAATAAAGTTAAAATAATTATTTGTTTTTTTTACAAAATAATAAAAAATGTCGGCCGTTTACATTTTGTTCATTTTGACCTTAATTTTTGGTAACACTTTGTAATAGGTAACACTTGTTAACTATTAAACACAACATTTTTCCTTAATACATTGTTAATTTGCTTATTAATAGTTAGTAAGATAGTTGTTAAGTAAGGAATAGGGATGTAAAATATTGTAATGTAGAATAAGGCATTAATATGTGGTACTAATACATGGTTCATATTCTAGTAATATGCATGCTTTTTTTACTTGAAATACAATATTCAATAGTTTAACTGAATATTGGAAAAAAAAATGCATATTTACAAGAAGATGCTTTTGAGTACATTTTCAAGATGGTACCCATACTTGAACAATTGTTTCAATGAGTAGTTTTTCTCTATGTACTGCCGTCATATGAAAATCAGCAGCTTGAACATGTTTCAAAATATCTAATTTTGTGTTTACTGAAGGAAAGGTTGTAATGGTTTTCAAAAGATGTGTAAATGTTGACAGCATGTATTTCTCAATTCTAAACTCTTCCTTTTGCAATGATGAATGACTTTGAAGACAGTTATTGTGTATCCATGTCAAAATGTGACAGTGTGTCTCAACCTGTGTCTGTCATTCAGTGCTGTAAAAGTCAGTAGTTTCCCACAAACAAACATTCCATGTCATACACACCTAACAAAAAAACAAAGACAATAAGATGGAGTCACTGGAGAAAAATATTACAGGAAGAAGTAATTAATTAGTGATTTAACACAACAGAAACAATGCAATGACACAGATGATTGTCTGATACCGCCTCTGTGGGGTTAAAGCAATAAGATCTCATTTCATGTGAGATTAAGTTTTTCATTTTGCAGATGAATGCTCTGTTGTGTTATTACGTGTTGTCAAATGCCATTCATCATTATAAAGGAAATGAAGTGATTTATGAAAAAGAGGTTTGTTACATATTGAATATTCATGTATTGTTTGGCTTTGCTATTAGTATGCATATCAGCTGGCCTCACATTAATATTTGTTTTGTCGTAATATTCAGCTGAGTACATGCAACAAAACCTCAAGTTATGTCAGAGGACTGTGTGTGTGTTTGAGAGAGAGACAGAGAGAGAGTAAGAGAGATCAGAGAAAAAGAAAAGGGAGACAGAGAGATGCATATTCATGTGTTTCGGCAGGATTTGGAAAACAACATAATGAAGTGCCCACTTTACTTTCGGAAGAGTGGGCACACTGTACTGTTCATTTATATTTCATTTTCACTTCATCATCTTTTGTCTTTCTTTTCTCTTTGTTTTATTCTGTTCATTTTTTATCTCTCAGTATCTTGAAAATGCCTTCATAATAATAAATAATTAAACCTGTCGAGATAAAGTTTTCTATGTACATTAATATACATGAATAAAATAAATTATTTTAAATATTGTTTTCAATTAATCTGAATAATAAAATATTATTAATATATTAAAATAATATTTAAGTTCTGTTGTATTAAATGTATTTATTATTATTGTCATGCATTTTTGCATTCAAAACCATGAAATTAATTTAACGGGCACATTGCTCTAATAATTTATATTTAATTTTCTTCATCTTTTGGATTCATTTAATGCTAATTTTACATTAATTACATTAATTACACTATTTTTAAATGGCCTAATAATATTTATTAATTAATTAATTTATTATGTAATAATGTAATAACAATATTGTATTTCAGTATCATTGTCATTATTTATGACTGTAGTTATAATTCCATATTTTAGCATGCTATGTTTCGCCAGCCATGTATAATTCTCATGCATTTGTTACCATGTCTGCTTTCCTTACATACTTCCTTTCTGTAATCATTTGGTTGTTGGTTGTCATAGTGATTGAGATTGCGGCATGTCTGTCTGTCTGCTCACATTACATCTCTCCATCTCCAGATGTGCACTGACCTCTTTGTGTGTGTGTGTTTATTATCAAAAGTGATTTCTTTGTACAAACAGACGACAGTAGGAGTAGTATCTGCACTTTATGTGCTCTTGTTTATGAGCGACTGAACTGGTGAATTTTGATCCAATTAGTGGGAGATTTGTTGAGTCAAGCGTGTTTCAAAGCAACTGTTCTGATCTGCAGTGTCAATGTAAAATAGCAAGAACAAAACAGTGTAATGCAAATTATGTATTTATTCAACAGTTGTTCTTTGAACAAGAAGTTAATGATGTTAAAGTAAGCCATACGCATTTGGAACGAATAAAAAGGACTGCGTTTTTGGCTGAAATGTTTCTTAAATGAAATGCGTTTTAATTTCCTTCCCTTATTTCTTCTTATCCCTCCCTAAACTCATTCATTCTCTCTCTTTAGGGTTTACACATGTTTCTCTCTGTCCTTTAGGCATTTCTTGCATATCCCAGGAACCATTTTCTGCTGGCTTGCAAGGGAAGTAATTGATTTTAGAGCAGATGGAACAAATTGTTCATTTTGAGCAGGATTCTCGCACTAGCCCCAAAGAGAGACCTTGCAAGCCGCTTTAATCACCAAAATACAAAACCATCATACATCAATTGACACCATGAGTACACAAAGGAGAGAAAAAAGTAATATCTTCAAATACATATCTTAAGAGATCCATCATCGTCTATTCCACAAATACACTGATTTACTCCCCAAAGATTATTAAAAGTTTAAAAATCTTCCACCAAATTGTAAAAAGCATATTGTATTCGCAATCTTGATTTTATTAAAGGCTCTAAAATTAACACAGCATCAGTTGACCCCACTCTGAGTTTACTTTTACGTGACAGCCATATTGCAAAAATTATTAAAACATGAACTTGTTTCTTATTCCAGCTTTATTTGTGTCCCAAATACACCAAATACACCAACACTTTTCCCTTTTGTTTCATCCAGAAAAGCATGAATTTATTCCACAGTGTACTGATCTCCTTTATTAACCTTAGCCAACTCATATTCTTCAGACCACTGTTGTTCATCTCTCATACTGTCATCAGTGCATTGCGACATGCCATCAAACTCATCTCCTGACCCTTCCTCATCAACCTGTATCTTTGTTTGATCCCCTTCCTCAGTATCATTCATGTTCTTACTTTTGTCAAGAGTAACATTGGGAACTACGTCAAAAGCAGAACTACATCCAGCTTTTTCATCACTGTTTACATTGAGATCACTTTCACTCAACTGATCTGATGCATCTACTTCTTTTGATGACGTTTCAGCCTGCTGCTCTCCACCCAATCTGTATTTCTGTGACCTCCATTAACTTATCATTAGATCCGTTTTGAGTTATATCAGCAGCTAACTGTTGTTGATCAGTACTCACATCTTTATGCGGACAAAAAAAAACAAAAAACGTTTGTGTCCTAACTAACCGCATTCAAAGCACTTAGGATTGCATATACCATTTAGGAGTTCTCTTCGTGATTAACATGGAAATACATTTCTAAAGCATGTTCAGGTGAGGTCAAGAACATTAACACTTGTCTTCAAAACAAAAGTACTGTACATGTTTAAGAGAGTGTTTTTGCATCCCAACAGATTCATCCTGATAGAACTTGCAATTTTCCCATTAGATATTTCCATTCCATTTTTTACATTAGATATTGTTATTTTTGTTGCAGGTGCAGCTAACAGAGTCACGGGCACAAACTAACTGCTCCGTTTTCAAAAATACAACAGTTGTGAAGCTACAATTAATTTGTGAAGCTGATACAATATTATCGAATCCAATTTGTTCTCCGACTACTACAAGTACCTCTTTCACACTAACACCAGGTTCTGGCACACACATGCATTATGACGCGTCAGGTGTGGTATGCCTTGAGCCATGTCAACCATGTCGGCCAACAAAAACGAGAGTCGCGCTATGCGTGAGGGGCTAAAGAAAGTTAGTTAGGGGGAAAGGGGGAAAGAAAGTTAAAGAAAGAAAAATAACACCAACTTTTTACACCGGCATTTACCAACACACTCTCGTGCATCCACACTCCCAGCATACACCTTTCAGAGAGAGAGAGAGAGAGAGAGAGACAGAGAGAGAGAGAGAGAGATAAGGAGTGAATTGAGAAGGAGGAGTGTGAAAAACTCAATTATGTTCACAGCTTCGTCTCCGTTCTGCTAACCCTCATCTACACGCATCATACAAGCTCAGTGTCCCATTCTGCGGTTTTGCCAATAGGATCATTATCGAATCGCACATATCCCTGTAGAACTCATTAGATGGCTTTCGATTTGGCAAAAGTTCCCTCTTGTTTCTCCCATTCATCCTGTCATCCTTTCTGGTTTTCCTTTGTCCTTTTTATAGGGTGGAGTGATGGCACCCCACTCAGTCTAATTGCACCCTTTTTCTCTCTGTCCCAAACTGAGTGACACAGTAAGCATGCCCTGAAACCATCACCTCCTGGGATGATCAGCTCTGTGTGTGAGAGAGACAGCGAGATAGTGAGACAGAGAAAATAGTTTTGACATTATACGCTAATGGATTGACAGTGATCCCGAAGGCCTGTGTCTGGGACACGCAGGTGTGCTCACACCAAGTGCTGGATAAAGTAGAAAAAAGAAAACAGTTAAATAAGAACAGATGAAAAAGTTCTGGAAAAAATTATTATTTTTATTCATTTTTATTAGTTCTCAATTTTCAGCAGGCATGCAGCTTGCTTTTCAAAGTTGTATCAAGATAAAAAGCATGTTAAAGTCACAGTTATCATAGAAATGGAAATTGTATCCAAAGATCGGAGATGTGACCTCCAGGGTGTCAGCAGGCATTTGAGTACTCATGAAGGGAAGAGCCACCTCAGCCAGATCTTCTGGAGTTTGCTGCTGGCTGTGATGTCTGATGTGTGTGAACAAATCATCCGTGCAAGTCAATCCACAAAAATAATTAGTTTGCCTTCGTAATCTTGAATCCAAATCTGAAAATGCTCCTTCTCTCTAACAACCGGTCTTTTCTGATGACATCAGCTTGGGTGTGAGCGTAACATCATTAACCTTGGCCCTCCAACCATCAGTGTTCTTTCTGAATGAAATACCTGCTTTACTACAAAAATTCATCCTTTACTCACCCTCGAACAGTTCCAAATCTGTATGAATTTCTTTGCACTGCCGAACACAAAGGAAGATATTTAAGGAAGTTTGTAACCAGGCTGTTTTGGGTCAACATTGACTTCCATAGTATTATATATTTTTTCTACTATGAAGTCAATGGTGACCCAAGACAAAATTCTTAAAGATTGGAACTACTCAAGGGTAGGGAAATGATGACAGAATTTTAATTTGTGGGTAAATTATTCCTTTAAAATAAGATATAATATCAGAGCACTATATCAGATGGCTGCCTTTGCTCTATTACCAATTTGACTGATAGGGCTGGTTTTTTTTTTTTTTTTTTTATAAAATATGATTATTCAATAAACAACATTTAATGTAAATAATAGTTGTATTTAATAATAATAAATGTGTGAGTTGGTGATGGGGATTTTAGTAACATTGTTGTGGAATTAGATGGCTAGAACAGACTGTTTTTCTGTAAAGACCTTTATATTGAAAGAGACTGAAACAGTGTTGTAAAGAAGGAAGTTATTTCACTTTCAACAAAAACTTGTAGAATGATGGCCCTTCCCAAATGGCACCCTAAACCCCCTCATTTTCGTGAAGTATTGGAGGGTAATGGGACAACCTACGCCTACGATCTCGTGGACTCAACAGACACTTGCATGTAGCGACTTTGATTGTTTGAAATAACACAAGTGCAAGTGAAGTGTTCCATTTAGAACAGGACCAACAAATACACTGAGCAGTGCTGTCATCATAAATCCCTCCTAACAGATGAAAGGATAGTATGACAAAGTAATCGCTTTCCTGAATAGACATTTAAGCAAATGTTTTATGCTGAACAGGAGATTGAGCTGAAGAAAGAGAGCTGTATCACAAGCAGGTAATTGCACTCGCTCAGTCTATCTCATACTCTGCTAACATACATAAAGTGAGCTTTTAATATAGTAATAATAAGCTTTCAGTGAAGCAACTCGATGTTCCTTTCCTTACTAATTCCAAAAGTGATGTTTTCTAAGTAGTAACAGAGGCTTGGGCTTTCCTGTTAAACTGTCAACTTTACATTTGAATCTGTTGTGGAACAAAGTAATTCTACAAAAAAGAGGGTTTTTGAAGACCATCAGCTGCCGCTTCTTATGCAGCTACACACTTGTTGTGTTGAATTGTTGTATAAATGCAATATCATAATCATAGATATGCAATAAATCAATATGATGTGATTACCTTCAGTCATGAGGCCATGGACCAAATGCTGTATCACAGTCGTGCTGATGTACATAAAAAGTGAGAGGTCACTACTGGGGTCTATTAGACAAACATTGCTGTCAATAAGAAAATATCGAATGTCACATTATGCTTTTTCTGTCAGTGAGCACACAAAATGATATAACACTACAAATGACTCAAATTCTCAAATGTGTTTTCATTGACTTTTTTGTGCATGTTTGGAAAGAGGGCAACAGAATTGCTTTTTTTTTTTTTAACATGTTCTAGCATACTGAGGTTGACAAGCCAATAATAATTTGCTCAAGGGTTATTGATCACTCTTGGACACCCCCTCCCCCTCATTACCCCGATCTCTCTTCATCTCGTGACTTTCATTGGCTTATCCCCTTAAGTGCAATCATCCTGGGTTCATTTGATCTCGTCCTCATTAAATGGAGCGTAGTGAACAAACACTGCTATTTACCGCCCCGTCAGGCACAGATTCCCCCAAAAACAGGCGGCCCAGGGCAGACGAGAGACAGAAACAATGCAAGGAAGTAGTAGAGAGGGAAGGCGTGAGAGACAGAGGGTTTTTTTATCTCTACTGTAATCATGGTGATCGATTTGGTCTTTAATTTGTCACCCCAATGCAGCTGCCTGACTGTCTGTTGTCACGGGAACAAGCCATTCTGCCCCTGAGGGTAATTAAGATGGTACAGGACGAAACATGCCAGAAAACAGAAGATGGTCAAAACAAGAGACGTATTATGGGAAAATAGAAAAAGATGAGCTAAAAGACAGCACTAATGTACACAGACAGAGAATTTACAAAAATAAGGCTCGAACAAATCACATATGCTAATAAATGATCTATGATCTGTGGTGCACTGGTGTTGCTATAAAAAAGTTTGGTTGCTTACAAAAAGTATTAACACACATCAAGCTGTCTATAGTTATAAGAAGCATGTTAAAATGATAGTAACAATAACAGCAATACGTGCTGTAACAGGCACACCTAGTGAAAGTTACACAAAACATTGGAAAAAGTCAAAAACATCAGCACATACCTGCTATATCAGCCAATCATGTGCGTTAGAGATACCAAATAAAAAAAATCTAACAATAGAGCAGAGCATGCCTATCTCAGATAACTGGCAGTCATCGTATGCAAATTTCCTCTCGCCCTTTATTCTAATTGTCAACCGTTCGATGTGAAAGGGACCATAAAATGTCACCCTGCAAAAGCGCAATAGCAGACCAATCGAATGTGTCACCCCGGGTCAGCAGCCCTGTCTAGGCATGAAAGAGCTTTTTTTCCCCACTGATACCAGAACAGCTGGAGGATCTTCTATCAATAGCCTTCTGCGGCTTCCTCCGTTCTGTAACGAACACCTGTGTCCTCCTATTGTCTATATTATTAAAGACCTGCATAAGCTGTGCTCCGTCAGGGTCACATGTCTCCAATCGCGCTCTCTTTGCAGCGTCCTTGCATTCTCGCCGTCTGGCAGATGTGTGCGGTGCAGCCAGAAGGGCTTCGTCGGAGGATGAGGTCATTTGTCAGAGCAGGTTTGGGTGCGGGCGTTAACACCTGGATCCTCTGGGTCGGCAGAATGTGCGCAGCCTAATGAGGGATCGTAATTAAAAGCGATAGCCAGGATGCCGCTGGGCCTGTCTCAATTCTGCCAACTTGAATCGGCATAAACGCGCAGGAAATGACACAGTCCAGAAAAATCATGTTACCTGCTGACATTTCGTAAGCCGAATGCCTCAACTCTCTGAGATCATCATATCCTCTCATGTCCTGTTCGATGAACGTTATTTTTAAAAGAGATTTAGCTTGGAATATGGCATGAGGAACATGCCCAGGGTGCCAACATCCTCATCTGCACAATTACTCTTACCAGGCGAAATACAATGAAAGGCTTATATTAAAAGAGAAAAACATTCAAAGAATCAGGCTGACAGCTTCCCACACACCCTCATTTCCACTCTGCCCTTAAGTCTGGATACCAAACCGAATGTCCTTGAGTTAAAAACATCACCCCTCACTGAATAATTCACTGCATACAGAGGAGAAGATAGAAGAAAGATTGCTTATTCACAATCAATTAATAAGAGTGGATTTACTGGAGGTCAGCTAGCAGCATCTGCATGAGTATTAATGTTTTACAAACGAGGTCGATAGACTCTGATATGCTGATGTTAGACCATTTACACATGTACTAAACTTGAATATTTATGATTGTAGCTCTTTTTAAAAGCTTGTTGCTGCAGTAACCTCTGATATCTGACTTTCATAGAATGCACTGAATGTGATAAGTTCTTAGTCACATCTGTTCAAAAGTTTGAGAATGGTAATTGGGACTCATTCACTAATAATTGCCTTTGTTTTTTGTATTTATACACACATTCTCACAAAAAAACTTTACATCTATTTCACAACACGTGTGTACGCACACAAGCTTGTTCTTAAATCCGTTCTTCTGTTAGTGAATCTGGAGTCTTCCAAATGAGCACCCGTGCATGAGGTTAGTAATTTGCATAATATGCTAAAGTGCTGTAAAATAAGTTTAATTGAATCATAAAAAACTATTTTCTTGATACTTTCAGCACTTACAGTTAAAAGGAGATGCTCACTGTTCTGTGCACTTATTTTTCAGTTTGTCTCAGGTCATGTGGTCTAGTGGGATAGAAAAGTTTGACTGCTTGCACATTTTAAAATCTCAGCAAATGCTGTGTCATCTGGACATTTTTTGGCTTCTGCATTATGGATATCAAGTATGAAAGCACAGAGGCTGGCACATTCAGAGACAGGATCAGTCTTTATTTGCCCTTTAAAAGAATCCTATCACCAATAATCAATACAGCATATTAAACACTTGAATTGATTTGTCTTTGAGTGGTTGTCAGATTGGACAAACACTGCTGAGTGAGCCATATTCAGTGGATCAGTTTTATTTGTTTGATATAGATAAGACCACCTGAGGAAAACAATGGTAATTGCTTTTTTTATATTTCCTATTTTCCCATTTTATAGATGGAACAATGAGACAAGAAACAGTATGGAAGGAGATAGGAAATGACTCCAAAAGAAGGAGACAATAATGTATTTCTGCATTCAGATGCAGGCAGACAAACAGAAGAGCAACTCCAAAGCTGTGGGTTTGATTCCCATGAAGGAAGGCATGGAATAGTTTATTGTATACCCTGAATATTATGCAAGTCATTTAGGATAAAAGCATTTGCCCAAAGCATACATGAAAGTGATTAACATATTCATGCGCTATCATATTTACTAAGGTCATTTTTAGAATACTACAGTACTCCCATTGTAACACAAAAAATATGGTGATTTGTTATTTTAATTAAAAACACAAAACACGCATGCAGGTGCACATGAATGCACAGCTATATGAGAGAAGCCAACAAGGTAAAATTTGCATAATATCACTATTATGGTGTGCTAATTTACAATAATCACCTTCCCCATGATGACTATATTAGTTTAGAGCTGAGATATCACATGTCAGCACCTACACACACAAACCATGGCTTTTTCTCTTCTGCACGTCTAATTGATTTTAAAAGGTAACAGGGCTCATATCTGTTTTACATAACAGGAAAATAAGATGTTTAAGAATAAGAAGCTGAATAGTTGCTCTATTTTTAGAACTGATTTTTGACAGCCTAATCCTGACCCTTCACATAATGTCACAGCTAATAAAATAATTCAGAGGAACGTTTCGTGGCTCAGAGATTTCATTGCTCAAAGAGTTCTCAGTTCATTTGTATTTAAATAACAATTACATTCGTCTCATATATTTATTGTAAAAATGTTGACATGAAAGGAAATCTAATGAATACTGTAGTTTAGAAATTTAGCCTTTTAATGTTCGAGTTCATATTGGGATTTTTTACTTTATTATGGTTAATACTGTTGTTTTCTGAAAATGTTTTTCTTTCTTGTATGGTATGTTTAATATTTTCTTAAGCAATGATGAAGGGAAGATGATTCTGAATTTCCAGATGCAGCAGTGTTTTTGTGTCTTGATTGATTGTTTGAGCACTGACTGACAGCGTCCTTCGCACAAACACCAGTGAAATGTCAGCAGACGCCATCAGACTCACAGTGACTGCCACAAAATCTCTCTCTCACAGACATTCACACATTTGACTGGGGGATACCCGCTGAAAACAGCTTGCTCCATAATTTAGCATGGCTACAGTAACGCCAGTGTTTTTAATTAGCAACATTGGAAAGAGATGTTAGCAAAAGAGATCGAAAACAAATGCTTTGCTTCTCTCTAGCAATTTTTTCCCTCCGTAAAGTTTCATGAGCGAATAGTTTTGACATATTCACTCGCTCTCTGCAAAACCATCTTGCTTGCAATTATTCTGTCAATAATTCTACCCCTTTTGACTGATTCATTTCTCTTGCTGTGAATGCTCAATAAATTGTCATATTGTTCATAAACATAATTTTCTCTTTATATCAGCGGAGGAAGTCTGTAGCTCTGGAAATCTAACAATGCGTTTTTATCACAGTGAATGGGTCCTCAGTTCAGTTGTGTGATTATAATGATGAGAATTTTTTGTATAAAATATAAATCAAATTATAGAGGGAAATATAACTGTACAGTATAAAAGAAGAAATGATTCAGGGTTTATGGCGTCTTTGCTTTTGTAACTGTAAAAATGGTAATATTGGGAAATATTTGTAACATTTTTACAATGCCTCAGCTTCTATAATTTGTCACTCTCTAATCAAAATTACTGAAAATATTATGCTACAAATGATTTGTGTTACAAGAATTGTGTGCTATATCCAAATATGGCACAACTGTATATAATTGTCATCATTATATACATGAACTTTTTTTTATAGCTTTTTTAACTTTAGCTTAAGTTATACAATACTTTTCTTTACACATAATCCTTTGTTGTTGTTGTTGTTTGTTTGCACATTTATCTATGTGTCACATTCTCAAAAAAAAACAAAACAAAAAAAACAAAACAAAACAAAAAATATATATATATACACACATATATATATATATATATATTTAAATGTAAACATAGTTTATTTTTGTGATTACACTGGTGAGTTTTAAACAGCTGATTAATACCCTAACTCACCCTAAAAAAAAAAAAGAGATCTTTAGCACTCTTAAATGATTAATCACTATTAATCGAATCCAAAATACAAGTTTTTGTTTTTCCATTATATAAGTGTGTGTACTGTGGATATTTATAACCTGGTCTCATAAAAGATATGTACCTCTGTGCACATATTGTGCAACAACATTTTTACTGTACCTTACTGCACGTTTTGCAGCAGTGTCAATACATGAACCAGCACATTGATGTTATTTTGAAATTGTAATTGTGCAACAAATGTAAAATATTGACATAGTGGACTGTAAAATATATTATTACAGACAATGGAGAGAGATATTAGGTATTTCAGTATACATGATTTTCATAAACTTTCCTTTCAGAGATGTGTTCATGCCGTTATACTATTAGATGATGCATGTGTAGGGTTTTGGGCGATTAGTTCACCCACTGTCATCATTTACTCATCATCATTTTAAATTTGTATGATAGAAATCTGTGTTGTGAGTCGTACATTTTTTTCATCAATTTTTTCTTAAGAGAAAGAGTGATTTTTTTAAATCTATTGAATCTATTATGAAGCAGAGATTTTTCAGTGTGTGCAGGTGAAACTGAGAACAGCGAAAATAACATAGGAAAGAATGACAGTGAAATTAATGTTGAGAAATGAAGGGACAATCTATGGACAGAGTATAAATTACACAAATCCAGCATGAGTCATGAAACGTCATCTTATATGTGCGCGTATTGTTGCTTTTATGACATGGACACCATTAGATTTCAACTCTTCCGTTCAATCTCTCTCTCCTACTCAATCTGAGTCACCACTTCAAACCTGCTGAAGTCTCTCTCTCTCTTTCTCTGACTCATTTCTCTCTTTCCCCTCCTGCCTCACTGACACTCTAGGTTTCACCTCTGCTCTTCCGTACTGACTGGTAAGGGTCTGAGTCACCAGTCTTTCTATTCAACATCTCCTGTCTCACTCCATCTTTCTCTTCTTCCTCCATCGATCATGTATCTTTCTTTTCAGACTTGTTTCACAATGGAAACATCAATCTAACGACCTGTTCCATCTCTCAGTGGTCGTTTGTAAAGCCTTGGCTGGAGCCATAAAGGAATAGATTCTCTGAAAAATGAAAGTTCTGTCATAATTTTCCCTCATGTTGTTCCAAACTTGTGTGACTTTTTTTTCTGTATTGCACAAAAAAGTTTAGCAGTATATATTTTTAGTTTTGTTAAAAAGCCCAAACAAGGCACATCATTTGGTGCAGTTTCTTATGTTAAATGGTCAAACAAGTAGGATGTAAATCAATGAAATCTCAAAAACACATAGCATAGCTTACTACTTGCCTAAAAATAGCAGTTACCCTTTCAGCCGAATCACCTCGACGTTACAGGAGCGGAGTGCACGTGCAGTTTTTTGCTTCAGAGCCTTGCCGTTTTGGAACTGGAGATCCCCTGAGCTTTTCGAGTGAAAGTTCCTGCGATTCCTGCTCTCTCATCTGACAGCGTTTCTGGGCGGCTGTCAGTGGATCCTGCGGGCTGGTGGCCTCTTTCAAGGCTGGCTGTGCCAGTCATCTGCATTTCCAGTGAGCATAGACCTCTGAGTGCACGGAGTTGCTGCGTTAGGTCTTCCCTGGGCAACCAGGAGGAAAGAGCAATTTTCCTACGGTTGGTGAAGCATTCTGTAACGGGATGTCGATCCGGCAGTGCGCTTGGGTGTGGAAGTTTTCTCACCTCTTCGGACGGTCACGAGCGCTGTCTTACGTGTCGGGGCCGAGAATACGCTGAGGCAGCATTCGTGGATCTAGAGCGGAGTAGCTCTTACTGTGCTACCTCTGGGTCTCCTTCGCCCAGTAGGTGAGGCTACAAATCTCAATACTCCACAGTCTGCCAGAAGGCTGTGTTTCCCTTCAATTATATCCATAATCTTATCGATATATTGAATTCTCTTATAACACATGCAAGAACTGTGTGTTAAGTCTTGTGCTCCGCTTTCAACCGCCTGCTTCATCACCAGTGAAACAACTCTGTGAACCCCCCTTCATGGGCCACAGAGGGTTGGGAAGGTTACGTGCAGATTCCTCTGCTGACGAACTTGAAAAGTATCTCGCCAGTCGGCTGGGGATCTCCGCATAATGCGGCCTCAGAGTCGTGGACTGTTCCATGGGTGTTCCCATATGTAACGTCGAAGTGATTCGACTAAAAGGGTAACGTCTCGGTTACGAACGTAACCCACGTTCCTTAAAGGAGGGAATGGAGACGTTACACTTTCTCCTGCCACGACTCTGAGGTCGTGCTGATGCCGGCTCAGCTCTTCAGCGAAAATCTGCATGTGCACTCCGCTCGTGCCCTTTTAGACTCACGGAGTGATAAGGTGCACCTGAGCGCAATCAGTGCGCGCCAATATTCATTGGCCTTTTGTAAAAAGCTCAAAGGCAATTGGTCTCTGTGGGGAGTTCCCATCTGTAACGTCTCCGTTCCCTCCTTCAGGGAACATGGGTTACGTTCGTAACCTAGACGTTATTGCTCACATGCAATACATTGATGATACACTAAATAGCCGTTTGCTTGCTTTTCTATGCATTTCATTATTTTACGAGTTCACACTTCCTCATGATAAAGTAAAAGCAAATTTGGCGTGCTGTCCAGGGAGCGAGCCGGGAGAACGGCAGGCCCCGAAGCCTAGTGATTTGAACCCTAACGAGGGCAAGGGTTCGGTGTCTGACTCAATCTCCGACTGCCCCCCGAGAGGAAGTCGTGGTGCTAACGGAGGAGATGGGGAGGGGGAGGGATTTTGCAAAAGCGAGATGTGAATGAAAAGGAAATGCGGTAATTTATAGTGATTAGGAAGGATTTGATTGGTATTCGTAATAGGAAGATTGATTAGTTGATGCAATGCCAGCTGTGATTAATTTGTCCTCCTACTTAATTAATTCGTCGCGCTCCTCTCGAAATTTTGTTATTGTCAAAACATTCACTAAGTATTATTTAGAGAACTTCTCTGTCTTTATCTCTAATCTTTAGGGATTAAATCCCTAACATACATAAATCATAATCAAAAAAATAAAATAATTGGAAATCATAAATAAAAGCTAACAGAGAGATACTCTGAGATTAGTGTTAATAATCTTCATTGAATGCAAGGCTCTCGTTAAAAATACAACCAAGTCATTGGAAATGTATGTCTGTCCACTTCATAAATATAACCAAGGCTTTGTAGAATTTGAACAAAACAAGGTTAAAAATACTTGGTGGTGCACAGAAAAAAAAGTGCATCTCTAAAGTGATGTTTTATAGAGGCTGTGTAGCTGCGTTGAGCCTGTGGTTTATCTGTGAGTGGATGTTCATCTTATTAGCAAGCCATTTGTGCAGTCGATATATAAAGCACATGGTTTAATCTGGAGTTTGTGCATTGGTCTGTGTGTGTTCAGTGGTGACTTCCATCCCAGGTGCTACTGAACAACTTGATTCCTGAACATGGGGGTTGAACGCCTATGTTTGTCAACACAATTTAACTAAGTGCAAATTAAGAGCCAATCAAGCATGCATAACAATTATATCTGTGACTGATCCACCTCAAAACACTCACTCACACACTTTCTGTAAAGGCTGTCCTTTGCTGAGTGTCTGTCATCAATAATCACTGTCACTATAAAATCACAAGATGTTTTATTATTTATTACAGGGGTCTATTCTAGAATATTCTAGAATGTCTTTTTCCTTCACAGTTACAGTTTACACCTTTCCCTGTGTGATTGGGTGAGCAGTGGCGAGACAGACGGGCAAATAAAAGTGCAGGATTTGACCGTTTGATTGCTCTGTTGTGTTTAATGGCCCTGGGATCCTGTGTTTAAAGCTGCTGTATAGCATGCATAAAATAAACCTGCTTCCTGACATCACTGAAATAGACAATCCTGAGAAATCACACCCGTCTGTGTAACAGGATAAAAAATTTGAACAAATCTGAGCCCACTCGTTCTGAGATGTCTCGGGACAGTGACGTTTTGAAGAGAGTTTGTTTGGTTGAAAGGAAGTTGGTATTGTAAAAATTTGTATACGTTGCCAGATTTTTATCCCAGGAGCACTCGGATTGAAAACAGCGATCATACATTTACATTTATGCATTTGGCAGGCATTTATTTAGATTTAATTTCATGTAAAGGCTTGTTTACTGTTTGATGGATGTGAGACTGCAATCTTGTTTGTTGTCACCTAGACTTTAGCTGTGCATTTATTTTTGTGGTTTATGCCTGTTATAGCCTTGTGGGTTATAATATAGTATGCACTAGTGTTAAAAAATCTGAGGAAGGTACGATTTATTAAATAAAATAAAAAATTATAATAATAGATCGCACAGCAGATTTTTTCAGCAGTCATTACTCCAGTCTTCAGTGTCACAGCGTCCCTCAGAAATCATTACAAAATTCTCATCTTGAGAACAGTTTTTATTGCGGAAACTGTCATACATGTTTATTTCATGATTCTTTGAAGAATAGAAAGTATAAAAATGTGGATATTTATAGAAACCACTTCTGCATGTGGTCTGAATGATACTGGATGAGTTTGTCCTTGTTTCTGTCATGGAAGCATTTTTCTTCTTTGCCATTACCTGTATTTTACCGTCTTTTAAAGTGATCGGACACAGCTGTGTGTAGACACGTTTAGATAAGAGGAGAGACAAATGGCATCATGCTCTTCTCTTTCCAACTATCTTGTGATCGATGTGTGCGTATGCGTGTGTGTGTCTGTAGAAGGTTGAGATAAATCATTAAGCACATTCCTACAGGAAGATGTTTAAAACAGTGTGATGAGCTTATTTTGGAGTCAGTGCTGTTAATGTCACTTTATGAGTCCATTAGTTTGTGGCATTTGAAATCTGTTACATCTGTTCTGTTACACACACACACACACACACACACGCACACACACACACACAACACTAAAGTGGGTTTGAGTTTTTCAGAGCTTTTATGCTTTCACATGCATAAACCTTCAGAGAGTTTTTACTTGGGTCGCTATACTGTCTGTGTGTTTAATCCGGTTTTTAAGGCTGTATGGAAAGTACAGCACTGAAGCATTAAGGTTTCATTGTAAATGACTGTCCTCTTTTCCTTAACTCTCTGATCTCATCAGTCTGGGACGGCCAGGAGTGGACTGTCATTGCCAGCACGATAGTGGGGCGGCAGTTCTCCAACTGCAGTTTCTCATCAACGAGGTACCGAATACCCACACTTGCAGGCACACATATATTACAGCACATTTTCATGTACGCAGCATATGTAGAAAGCACGTAGGAGGGCAGAGTGCATATGTATGTGTTTCAAATGTATTTTAGGATAGACAGCTTGTGTGTGTGTGTAAATGAACGCTCGGCTCTGCGGAGGAATACGTTTAGGTCAAGAGCCACCTTCCCTCTCAGCCCTGTGGTGTTAATGCAGTCAGTCATTACTTCCCATCAGACGTGTCAAGTGCTGAATGTTTCTCAGCCTCTCTCTCACTCTTATGCATCATCATCTCATGAATAACGAGAAGTTAGTGCGTTAACAAAAGAGGAAAAGTGGGAGAGTTGCCATGGTGGCCATTCTGGATTATAGCAATTTAGGTACGCTCTCCACTATCTCCACTATTTCTTTCTCCTTCTATCAGTCCATATAAACACACCTGAAGTCAAAAGGAAATGGCATTTGCGAACCATTTTACTTTTGTAATGGGATGGTTTTCAGAGCGAAGGAGTGCTCAATGAGAAAACATTTAGGGCAGGTTTTCCATCCGCCGGGAATCTATCGTTTGGGGAAAAGTGGAGCCAGACCTGAATCTGAGTTTGCAGTCAATTGTGGAGATGATGAAATCTTTGCCTCAGGAATCAGGCCAGATTTATTTGAGCTTCTTACCTGCTGAGAACTGAGATGGTGGTGAGGATGTGCCGGTTAAAGGTCAAGTTTACTCTGCAGCATCCCAAAGTGTTCTTTCACCTCTTTTTAAAAGTTTTGTTACTTGCTAATTTTTTTTTAAGCTTTTTTGGAAGTGCCCCTATTATGGATTTTTAAAAATGAGCTTTCATGCAGTGTGCAACACAGCTCTGTGAATGAAAACATTCTGCAAAGTTTTAAATCTGCAAGTACAAGTAGAAAGAGTAAAGTCTGAACCATTAAAACGAGTCATTTTTCAAACAAATCTTAAGCCTTTTCATGTTGACATCAACATGAAACATTAGCATATTGTCCGCCCACTTTCTGTCACTAGGTGCCACTTTAAAAAAAAAATAAATAAATTAAAAACATTTTTTTTTTAAAAACTTAAAATGACCAGTAACAGCTGTACGCAGAGCAGCACTGCTCAAAATCACAAACACTGCTTTAAATGAATGACCAATAACCGCAGATTAGCATTAATCGATGAGCAAATATTTTTAAAGTTGTTGAACAAATATTATAAGAAAGTGAAAGTGTTTTTTGACCTTGCATGCATGTCAACCTGTTGTTGGGAACTCTCAAAAAAAAAGAATATATATATTTAAAATTCTCATAACCCCATAATAGGTGCACTTTAAATCAATATTATATACATAATATATAATACATATAATATATAATGTGTAATGAGATAACAAACAAAATGGCATTAATGTAGCTGAAATGGTAGCCTAAAATTATGAATGCATAGTAGTGCTGCACGATTAATCAAATCGCGATGTCAGCCTATGCGAATACTTTACAGAAAATGTTGCGATTATATTAAATAAATAAATGCATTCGTGGACGTAACAAGACATTCGTTCATTGCGTCACACCAGACGTGAATGAAGCGTTAAGCGCGAGTCATTTACATGTTACTCAATGCAAAGACGCAATTAGACATCCTTCAGCCTGATTCGTGCGAATTCACGCCGGTTTTACTGCACGAATAGGCAGCTCGGAAACGGCGCGTATTCAAAGCAGAAGCAGCGCATGCCAATTGTGCTTTTTTTCCCAAATCGTGCAGCCCTAATGCATAGATATTTGGCATTACTTTGCCTAGATGATGATATCAGCTGAAAAAGAAATATGTTTCAGATGGAGGGAACATTATTGCATTTTGCTTAAAAATGACAAAGACAAACATTTGTTTTTTTTTGCGGAATATCATGCTCTGATGAATTGTTCACAATAAGACGCAGCTGTTATACCAGACACTGAAAATCATACTGTAGGAATTGATTGGACAAATATTGTGTTCACACACTTTTGACATTTTATCCTGAGGTACATTATTTAGATATTACACTTCAGGGATTCAGTCCTCATTCATATTGATTTTATTAACAACACTAAATTATTGCTCTAAATAACATTCTTCATCACAAGGGAAACTACCTCACTAACCAAATAGTTGCATTCATACAATATAGCCCACATTAGTCCCACATTACTTATAGTGGATTACAACATTTAATTTCATTTCGTCTTCTACTGTAATTTAATTTTCACAACCTTCCTCAGCCTTTAAGTGAACATCAAATCAAAACTGTGATTTAAAATGCGTGTATTTATTTATTTATTTTAGTGCACGTCTCTAATTAGACTCACGTCTAATTGTGAAGATGATTCATCATTATATATTAATTGACTTCTGAAACAAATTTCTTTTCCTACACCCCTTAGGCCATGCAGAATTTTGGAAAATAGCAAACTTTCATGTGTGTTATTTGTAGTATTGTTTATATACTATTATAGTATGTATTCATATTTATTCATCTTCTATAAGTTTTACTACGTCATTTTTAATATGTATATTTATTTTATTTGTTCATTTTAGTACTTCCTCTTCAATAAATTTTTTTTCATCCCATATTTATATTTTTATATTATTATTATTTAATTGGTTTCATTTTTGTGTTCAGAACTCACGTTTACCATCTAAAATTGACCAAATTCTGAAAGTTACTATTTATTTTTGCGTTTAATATTCAATTTCACTGGAAAATATCCCGTTACAGAATTGGAAATTGGAATTCACATTGACTTTGCATGCCACAACTAAAATTCCCTCTTGACGTCTGTTTTTCTTTGCCGTACTTTGGTGTGCTGATGCAATCTGTGTTTACCTAAACTCAGATCTCCATGGAAACACAGTTGTCAGTCACCTGACTGATGGATCTGGATTCAGTGCACATAGAAAGTACAAAGATGGAGACAAAACCAGAAAGTCATGAAGAAGATAAAATGTTTAGAGACTCATGATCACCCTCAAATTAGGCAGTGATTCCACAAAGCGAGTTCAGATTAATACTGAAATGTTCTCACCCCAGACATGAAACGTTACTCATTTTTCCAGGTTTGTCATGTCATTATTTGCTGCCTGAACACCGCAGATAGTATTTGAAAAGAAAATTAGATATGGGCTTCAGAATTATATAGGGCTTCCAGATAAAAGGGTCAGAAAGACCTTTGTCGTCCTGACAGTGTCAGCCACAGTGGAACAGAGATTTTTCACACTCACACTTTGAAACTTTCATCACTTTTTGCTCTCTTCTCTCTTTCTGTCCTCCATTAACCATGAACACCGTCCTGAGTCTTGTAATACACAGAGCACAGTGTTTCTTGTGGCAATTCTCTCTTCAGACTGTTCCAGTCTCTATCCAAGGAGGAATTTAATATCATGAAATATGCATGAAATGCATGAGAAAACAGCAAAGTTATACAGACTGCAACATATTGATGTGACAGAATAAATTAAGGTTTATCACTTCCTAGCAACTATATGAGTAAATTCTTATTTTATTTGTGACCTGGAAGATGCATTGTATACTGGATCATTTTTCCCATAGTGAATTTTAGGGCATTGAAGTGGAAACAGAACACATTTTAGACTTTACATGCAAACAATTCAATTTCAGGTGTGTTATTTGGTTCAGTGTCACAAATTGAATGCAACTTTGTTTGAATGTTACAATTGGTGTAAGTTTACCATTGAGTTTTGTTGTTACGCTTATGTGTTCATAGGGGGCTCTGGTCACAGCTTGTGCTGACGACACGCTGCATCTCTGGAATTTGCGACAGCGACGTCCGGCTATCCTACACTCTCTTAAATTTAACAGAGAGCGGTGAGTAGAGCTTACAGTACACAATGGTATATGCTATTTCTCAGAAATTCACAGACATGTGCACAGCGCAAACATAATATATCAAGTCAAAAATGAAAAAAGTCAATATAATATATCAAGTCAAAAAACTTCTCAAGGATTTGACGAATAAAAAAGGATTTTTCTTTTTTTAATTTTACATTGAAAGTTAGAATCCATCTCAATATTTCAACTTGAAGTTGCTGACTGCCCAAGGCTGCAGAGCATTGGTCAGAATGAATATGTTATAAAGTAAACACAGATACTGTAGCTCAAGGCTGCAGAGTGAAGCCAAGCCTCAGTATTGTAAAATGTTGTAGCTCCTGGCTTAAAGTGAGGATTTTCTTTTCAAAAATGCAATGTGCATAATATTAAGTGAAAAGATACATCCGTGAATAAAAAAACCCAAAACAAAATCTAGCTTTAACCTTGCTATACTACCCTACATTATTTATTAGCATATCTTTAGGTGTTTTTTTAATACGTCGATATAATTTTGTATACAATAAGCACTTACAATTTTTACAACGTGTCCATATGTTGTTGTTTGTTGGAGTAGTTTGTAACAGTCACAGACTGTTGACCCCCAACCGAAAATTCTGTCATTGATTATGTCATTCCAAACCAGACCTCTGTTAATCTTCATCATCACCCAAATTAAGATATTTTTGATCAATTCTAAGAGTTCTCTGACTCATCTATAGACAACTATGTAATTCCCATGATCAACGCACAGAAATGTATAATAATGTATAATAAATATATAATAATAAATACTTCTTCGCATTACCTTGGCGCTATTTTGGTATGCTGTTCTGTGTCAGCTGTGCTACGTGGATACATTTCTACATGGCACAGCTTACACAGAACAGCATACGTTCAGTGGATAATCTCTAAAATGGAGCCAAGGTAACGCAAAAGAAAAAATGTTTTATTAAATCCTTATTTTTCTTTGCATACAAAAAAGTTTACTTGTACCTTTGAAAAATAACTTTTGAAACCCATCAAAAATATCTTAATTTGTGTTCCAAAGATGAATGGAGGGCTTATGGGTATTGGTGAGTCAATAATGAGAGAAATTTCCTTTTTGGGCAAACAGTCCCTTTAAAGGTAGTAACCTATTTTAGCTGGAAATATGTTGACATTGAAATGGAAATTTAATTTGTTAAACATTTAATGGGATCTTTAACTACTGCGCATAACTCTGTATTTTTAAGTCCTCATTTAATTTTCTTATGATGACTCTTCCTCAGCTTCTCAAACTGTGCACTATTCACGTAATGGAAACTGACCCACTAGGTATGACTAATGTGGCTTTTGTTACTCTATTTCCCTTGTTGAATGAGTCAGGGTCGGCTCTAATAAATGTCGCTCTCATTCAGAGCTGTGAAATGTGACAGTTGTGTTATGGGTAATGGCCTCTTGGAGTTGTATAGAAATATAGAAACCTTTCAGGAAGTTTTAACAGAAGTAATGTTGTGTTCTGCAAACAGAGAGACCTTGAGCGAGTTGAAGAGAAACTCATGAATAGTTTTTCTTTTTCTTTTTTTGTTGATTCCTTCACCACCTAATCGCTTGACGTGTAAGAGGATCTTGTCCAAATGTGACTTCTTATCACTGCATTGATTGCTGTGGAACAGGAAAGAAAGAATAAAAGAAGATAATGTTTTTTGCGGTATTTGATCCAGAGAGGAAGTTAATTGATTTACCCTCAGCTGAACCAGATTGATGATGAAAACTCATAATGATAATTCCAGCAGCATGATCATTTGCATGTCACGTTATAGAACAAGTTGTTTCGCGAACATTGAGGCTATGATGGACCTGACAACAAACCTGCAGCTTGTGTGAGAGTGCAGGACCAAGCTGTTTATATTTCATATACAAAAAGGGTATTTATATTAAAGTCTTTAGTGCACAGCATAAAAAAAGAAGATCAGTTTAATTATCAGGGTCAGAGAGAGGGTGGGAATATGGTCATGAGAAAAGAAAACAACAATCTTTGGCTTAAGAATCCTTGAGCTGAAACAGATAAATGACAAAATGCTCTGTGACATTTTGCAGTTCACTTAAGTCCAGAATATGCCAAACAAAGATTCAGTGTGTTATCTGTGCACATTTGTGTTAAGTTGTGCTCTCCCTTATGCATTAGCATCTTCTTAGCATCCAGTGAATTACTTTATTATTTTGTCTGGCTAGTGTACTGTATATCGATATCTAGCCAATCAGTAACTGTTTTCTAATATGCAAATAAATTTACACTGTGATGCCTGGGGCAGTATGTAGCATTAAGCTTGTAATATTCCTTTTCAGGAACCTTTCCATGGGAATGCCTCCAGCATGACCACGCTCTGAAACTGCTATGCAAACTGTGCAATGGAAGGGCTAGATGTCATAGGCGGGTGACGTCATAGACCAGGAAGCACAAGAGCACAATTTTGGCAGTAAAATGATAAGCGCCAGCGCCACCACCGAAGCTTTCAAGCCATCGGAGTACTCATCTCAGGGCTCT
>JAUMHP010000057.1:8919861-8951138 GCA_032361065.1 Enteromius trimaculatus
ACAAACCCATCTGAGAGTAACTCTAGCTAACATAGCATTAAAATAATGTTTCACAGTTAAGTGTGTAATTCGTCAGAATAGTCTAATAATATCCAAAAGACCAAATGATCAGGTTGTTAAAATAGTAAAAAAATACCCTCACCTTTTAGCACCAACATCAAAATCCACTGAACAAATAATCAGGTCCCAGATGGGTTTGTCACTTTTTGAGGTCCCCCTGAGACATTTCCGTTGTGGTCCGTGCTGTTTGCAGCGCGTTTCTGTGTTTGCAGCGCACTTCTGTGTTTGGTTGCGTTGTGAGAATTTGCATGTGTTTTTTTCTGTTTGCATGTGTTTTCTTAATGTTTTCTTAAGACATGGCATATTGGTAAACCAGCATTTTTAAGATGCCCCCTTTTACTTTTATCTGTTATCAGATAAAGTCAGTGCACGAGTCAATGTAATGTAAGCTGATGCTGAAGCACAGGTGGCTGTAACAATGTGGACAATCCTGAATTTATATTGGCATTAAAAAGAAAAAAAACTTTTAAATAAGAGCGAAATAAAGCTTTTGGACCAAAGGGCAGAAAGTTCTAGAAAAGACTGAGGAAGGCGATTATTGTTAAAGCAGAATAACCGGGGGCTCTGAAATACACTTGCCAGTCTCTCACAATGGTGTTCTCTCATCTTTACCCTCGGCAGGTTGGCCTCAATTCACACAACAATCATGATTTGTACTGTCAGGTCATGTACTGCAGTGATTTGTGAGTCTTATAAATTCATATTTTCTGATGAGGTTAAATGCAGGGAAAATCTCCACTGTTCCATGTGTGCTGACATGTCCTCAATAATTGAAAAAAAAATAAGAAACATGTCAGTTGCTACCTGAAAAATAAAAAAAAGTTCTACCAGATATTTTCCAAGGTCCTGGCTTTTTTAAAAAATGCACATTGATCAAAGGTCATTGTAAGGGCATTACTATGATTTCTCAAATGCTCTTTGTATACGTCAATTTACAGATTCAAAATCATGTTCACAACCAAACATCACCTAAAACACCACTACGCCATTACAGTATTGCAGAAGTTGTATTTGGGTTTAAACAATTCATGTAGAAATATAGAGTTTTTGGAAACTGCAGAAAGTATGTTGTTAAAGACCTCTAATCTGACTTTAGAGAAAATAATATATGTAACAGATGCTTTTGGCATTAACTTTTTGTAAGAAGAAAGAGAAAGTGTTGAAAAAAAACATATTTACGTATTTGCATATTCACATAAAAGGATTCGTAAAGTGTTTGAGATTATTTTTATATTCCTTGTGTTTATTTCTTTCTTCTTTTAGCGTCCCATTGGCCTATAACAAGCTGTTTGGCTGAATATGATTGAGCCTGGTATATGACAATGACTGTGTGATCTCTGATTTCCAGCCCCCTACACCTCTTCCCTCCATAATGACCCTCGAGGCACAGGGGAACCTGTGTCCAATCTCCGGTCCTGCCACTACAGTCCTGTCTTTTACCTGTTGGACAATGGTAAGAATGTGTCCAGCCCATTAAAAACACCCACACACAGCAAGTCGGCGGCTCATGTGCTTCTTCGTGTAAATCTGCGTGTGTGTGGGTGTTTCTTTGGGGGTTGCATGCTGCAGTAGAAGTAGCCTCACGCTCGTAGTGCCCTGTGCCCCGCTCCGTGCTGCTGAGGTGCAGGTGTAGGTGTGTATGAGTGCATATGCGAGTATGTGTAAGTGTGCTTCACGTGTGGCTATTGTAGGCATGCGTGTAATCGAGGCATGGTAGTAGGTAGTATGTATCATGTGTGTTGATGAGAGTGATATTGTGAATATAGCCCAGACAGAGCATTGATTGTTGAGGTCCAGTAGGGTCAGGTGACACTTTTTTCATGTAGTTTCCATTGGCTGACTTGACATGGGATTATTTTGGATTTTACTGAATTTCAATTAATTTATATAATTAATATTCTTTATATGTACTTTATATGTATATTCAATATCATGTGTGTTGCATAATCTTTAAGTTAATACGTGTTCAAAACAATCACTTCTGCTAAGTTTGTACCATTTTCTTTGCAATTTAATAATTTAAACTACAGTCAATTTAAAAGTACAAAATAAAAGACAAACATTGTGAAAACTTATTTCACTGTTTGAAAGAGATTTTTTGAATAATGTTATTATGACTATGGTAGAAACAGTAAATAGATTTTACATTCATACCATATTTTAAAACATGATGTTTTCATGCGTTTTAATAAGTGATAGAATCTAATCTCAAAATGGAAAACTCAGCCAGATATTTCACGTCAATTATTGTGCCATTGGGCCCAATAGGAAAAATAAAGAAATAAAATAAAGAAATATTTTCGTTGTATATTTGTTATTGGAAAATGGTTAATTGCTACAAATCAGCCAAATTACCACACGCAGAGTAAAATATGGATGTTTAATAAAATTTCGTTAAATGCACCCTCAGCCCCATTGTACCCAACCATTTAAATTTTTCTTGAGTATGATTAACAAAATTAGTTCTAAGATGTAGCTTTTTTGCAAGATCTCACTGGGCTCTTATTGTAAAATATGACAAATAAAGCCTGTAAAAGAAAAAAAAACGTGCTTTAGCTAGACCCCAAAATGTTTTCAAGTGTTTTTGCTTGGCCTTCAGTAGCTCCGCCATCCATGCTTGTACAGTATGTGTGTTATTGAGTATGTTTATTTTTTGAAGACATTTACAGTATCTTAAAATTTAATTAATTCATTGGTTAACTTATTTCACCAATGATTAGTGATCTAGTTATTCTGTACATTAGTTTTGGTTTTGTTAAAACTTCTAATGAAAAGCATTGCAAATACCTACAATTTTAAACTTACTTAACGGATTTTTATAATTTGAACACAAATGTGCCAGACTGCAAAGCTTTGTCTCAGAGAGCATGGCAGAGAGAATGGCTACAAGCATGCAAATTATATGCTGTGTTGCATGTGAATGGCCTTAAGTGCTGGCTCACTTAAAAATAAAAATAAATAAATAAAATGAATACTGTGTCACTACAAAGGTCACCAAATTGGTGATGCTAAGAAGTGACATATTCTTTTGCCAAGATAGAAGTAAATGAAATTTATGATGAAAGGCTTACAAGTGAGGAAAATGCTTAAGATCTGACATTTTATTCCAGCAAAAACAACACTGTGGCTCAAAAAATGCTAATGCATGCTTCTGAGAATGAAATTCATCGTAGAGTCTGGCGTCTGCATCTTTACTGCTGAAGTATATCCGCCTCTACGAATTAGCGGGAGATGACGTGAGCTGAAAGTAAAGGAGTCGGTAATTCATGCAAATTGCAGTGCAGGATAGCAGAAGACATTTTTTGAGATGATTCCAAAAACAATCCCAAATTACCGTTCATCCGAGTCAACGGGATTGAAGCCACGGTGCTCGGAACGTTCTAACGAGCAGCTAAACGACTCCTGAAATTGTGCCCATGGAAAAAAAAACAACAACAACAATACAGGGTGGCCACTTGAGGTCTGACGTTGAAATCAGCGGATGCCAGCTGTTATGTTTGCCATTGTAGCTGTGCCACTGGATAACGGTAACAAAAGATGTCCAACATGGGTTTATTCAGAGAGCGTCTACACACAAAACATACACAGGGAGAATATAGTTAGCAAAATGGCTTTAATGTGCTGCTCTCATATCAACATGTAGATAGCTCACACTTCCTGTGGATCCTTCTTTTCTGTTTACACACCTGCACATATGTGCACAGTCTGATTTTATCTGTGTAGAGTGTAATGGGAATAATCCACATCCAAGACACAGGTCATTGATCCCAGAATGTTAATTACTGCTATGTTCAGGAGCAATTTCCGCTTACCCTCAAATCTCATCCAACTCACAAACATGGAAGAAGAGATGGGGAGAGAGGATGATACATCTCCATCTATATATATATATATATATATATATATATATATATATATACACACACACACACACACACAGTTTATATATATATATACTGTACATGTGTGTGGTTTGGTTTGGTTTGCTAGTATGATCCAACTAGCAGGGACCAGTTAATGCCACATGAACAACATTTGATATACTACAAATAATTTTTTGAAAGTAACAAAAAGCACTCTTAAAACGGTGGTCTTGCTCCAGTCAAGATGAATGTGAGGACTAATGGATAGCTTTCTTCAGATATTATAGACTTCTTTGGTCAACATAGAAAATCAAAATGCATTCATCAAACCATTTTGTGTAATCCATGAGTGGAAAAGCATTAGCACCCTGTTGAAAATAACGTTCCAAAATCACACCCTACTTTAAAATCATTTAATCGAAATGATGCTTAGGAGGATAGCGTCATCTTGGGAAGAAATCTATGCGATGTGTTTTAGTGTTCTGGAGTACATCATATAAATAGAGGCTTTGAGAGATGTTCTTTGGGATAACATGCCTGGTTATTACATTGGTTTTCCCTGCATAGTATTGGAAACTGTGTGTTTTGGATCAAGTCATACATATTTTACAAATTTTCTTTTAAAATTTCAGCAGTAATTTTCCCATATTAGATATTCAGCTCGGTGTACCTCCTAACCTTTGCAGTGCAAAATGCTTGCAAAATGTTGACTTCACTTTAATTTGAACCTCCGTGTTTATGTTTTTTTGCATGCACACACGTGATTGGTTTCTGTGCTGTTTTTGTGGTTTCTGTTTGATACTGTACAGTAGAGCCGTATATTTAGCAGTTATTTTGACTGATTCATGCATTTTTTTTTCCTATCAACATGGAAGGAAAAATTAAAAAATGGATTACAAATTATGAACTTAGATGCGTTCTGCGTGCATGTGTTTGCTTGTCCAAAAACAGACAAATCTGTTTATCTGGTGGCAGTATGCGTTTAGGCATGACTGTCGAATGAAACACCTGCATGTAATACACTAAATGATTTTCTTTCTTTTTTTTTTTTGTTTTAATTTGAGCTGAACTCTTTATTTTGCCTTTTGTTTTCTTAACTGGATTAATTGCCCCTTTCTGTCCTATTTTTGTTTCAGTCAAGGGACCAGGCAGAAAGTTAAGTCTACCCACAGATCTTAAGACTGATCTTGGTACGGTAGGCCGAAAGCGAGCAGACCTTTATCCTCTTTATTCTTGCCTTTGATGCATCAACTTTCTCTGTTTCCATTTTGTTGAGAATGATATGATGAAGCCCCTTGTCGTTGCATTTTACAGTTCATATTTAATGCATTTTTATTCTTTCACTTTCTTCTCATTTGAATTCATGACGTGGCGCAAAATTTCTCCTTTCACATCTCTGTGTGTGGCCTTTATTTATTTTAATTACGCTTCTCAATGTACATTTTGCAAGTGTTTACAAAGGTGGTTTGTTCAACATACTCATTCTTAAGTTAAGAAAGGTATCACCCTGAAACTTTGCTCTTTCGTGATTGGTTCATTCTTTACGTCTTAAAGGCCTTGCTCCATCGTAATTGGGTCATTCTATACCTCAGAACATGCTCTAACCCTATTGGACCATTCTCTAACTCTATGAAAAGCCTGCTCATTTGTGATTGGACCATCTTCTACCTCTGAACGACATGCACTAATGTATTGAGTTCATTCTCTGCAAGTGAGCTTGTCTCATCGTGACTTGGATCATTCTTCAGCCTTGTACGGAAATACTCTGAATTGTCTCACTGTCTCTTTCGCTGAATATCTCTCCTTGTTCTTTTTTCCATTTTCTTTCCTCTTGTCTGGCTTTTTGTTTCATGCTAGGCTGTGACTAACAAACCTCTCGCTGAGGGCTGAACAATTTCCTCTCCAATTTCTTGTGCCAAACTTGACCTAATGTGTAATAATGAAAGTGTTCCTTCAACAGGTCAAGCTGTGCAGCATTACAAAGGAAAATAGACCATCTGGGCCATGAGTGATTACACTTGTTTCTAATCCTCAAAGGTTTCGATTTGTGCTTGGAAAAATATTAGAACTTAGAGATTGAGTCTTGGGTCATTCTGTAATATGAAAATATCTAGAAGGTTTAGGTCTTGAAAACAGAGAAAGGACATAAAAAAATCAATACTTATTAGAAAGCCAATTTATGAGTGCTGTGTGAGTGTAATGTATGTGTGTGTGGCTGAAACAGAGAGTTAGTGTTCTTTGTAGTTTTCTGCTTGGAACTGTCTCCCCTTGAATGCACCAGGGCTTTTGCAATATTTTCTACTATCTTAAAACTTCAGTTTGGATCTTTTCATGAACCTGGACTCATTTAGAAACTCTGTCCCTGGTGCAGGCCAGGGAAAACAGATATAAAGACATCTGCGGACTGGGCTCCATTTTTTGTGGCTTTCTCATCCTGGCTCTCTAACATGACGTTCCCTGACGTTCATCAACAGAATATTGGAACTGGAGGGAAATCATATGAAGATGATGTATTCCCGCTCAGAAACCATATTAATTTGGATTTTAGTATGTGTTTTTACATACACTAGAATACATACAAACTTCGATCTGTAAGATTTTTAAAAATGAAAAAAATCTTTTAACGGTGCATTTATTTGATTGATACAGTGTACAACAAGAATATTATTGGGATATTACTACAATTTAAGGGCGCCATAGAATATATTATCTTAAATTGTGATCTGATATTTACATTGAAGGCTTGGGTAAAGGCAAAAATTCTCCAGAAGCAGTTTTACATGTCCATTTACAACTAGATGTGTTGCCAGATAAGTGTTTTTTGACTTGTCTTTTAATGGATAGGGAGTTGAGTGGAGGGAGTGAATAACCAACACTCTCTCCACCTTCAGTACCATGACTGAGGTGAGACCCTTGAGCAAGGCAGCGTTCCCCCAACTGCTCCCCGGGCGCCACAGCAATGGCTGCCCACTGCTCCGGGTGTGTGTTCATGGTGTGTGTGTGTGGTTGTTCACTTCTCAGTGCTGTGTGTGTGCACTTGGGTGGGTTAAATGGAGAGCACAAATTTCTAGTATGAGAAACCATATCTGGCCACATGTCACATCCTTTCCTTTTTATTTTAACACTTTAGAAAGTTAATACAGGGGGTCATTGCAGTTTAGAGTCAGCGATATCTTTGTCGTATTAATTACAAAAGGTTTCAAATTCGGGTTTATTTTTGTTTATTTATCGCTTTTTTACTTTAATAGCAACATCTGGCAACACTGCATCGACTGGCTGTCTTAGAACATTGACTGGTATACATTATTGGGCACTTAAACCTTAATGATCCCAACTGTAATGTCCCAGTCAGTGTTATGTTGGGATTTGCCTCTTTTTCGGTTGCATAAGGAGAAAACAATTGTATTTGAGGCTCATAGTATTTCATTTCCATAGACAGAATTCTTATCATTCAACTATGCCAAGGTACAGTTTTCCATTCTATGGCACCTTTAAATTACATGTTTTCAAATGTTAACTATTTAAAATATAATTTATTCCTGTGATGACAAAGCTGAATTTTCAGCATCCATTATTCCGTTCTCCAGTGTGACATGATTCTTATGTCATTATAACATGCTGACTATAGTGCTTAAGAAACATTTCTTATTCTTATCATTGTTGAAAACAGATATAAATGATTAAATTATAAATTATTACTGAAATTATTACTGATCTCAAAATATTAAATGTTAGTTGTTCACTATAAAAACGTGTGCATACAAGAAAATATTGACTAACAAATGTGGTCTTTAAAACGATGATTTAAGTTTCTCAAACTTACTACAGATGGTGTTCTTAATAGTGCTTTGTTTCACCATGAGTCAGTGTCAAAGTTTTGTTTGCCAAGTCTACTGTGCAATATAAAGATGACTGAGTAGAAATCCCACTGATATGAAATGACAGCAGACATTTGTGGATTTGGATGGCTGCGTTGGCATGAACATTATTGATAGATATAAAACAGGGAGGGAAATTTACAGCTAGAATGTCAAAATAGTCAGGAGTCAGTCAAAACCTAGAGGATACTGTGGAACATATAAACAGACTGCCTCCATCTGAGAGCTTCTGGCTAGAGGATGTCTCTCTCTGGTAGACACTGGTAAGATTTTGATCCAGGTGTGTTGGAGGTGTTACTGAAAAATGTGCTGTTTTAGATGCAGGGCCTTTGAATCTGGGTCTTTTCCTGCATACTCAACCAGACCTCCCTTAACTTCCTGCATAAACAGACTGCGGATGGAAGCTTCTGTTTTTTTTGTAAAATCAAGTCCTCCACCTTCGTTCTTTCAAGTGTCTGAGTTGAGAAGGGATGAGAAAGCCTCTCTGAATGCTTAATTTTCTGAACAGCTACCTGCAACTTTCCTTTCCTTTTCCATGTTCTTTCTCTTGTCCCTCTTAATTTTTCCTTTTGAATTTTTTCTTTTCCTGCTTCTTGTTTCTTTTTTTCTTTTCCCATTTTATTTCACTTTTCCTTTTTTTCCCCCTTTTTCATCTCTTTCTATTATCATTTTCCCCTTTTTCCATTCCATTTTCCTTTCTCAAATCGAAATGATTTTTGGCTGATTACAGCTGCTGTTAAATGACTGCTTCCTCTTACTGTTAACGCTTCTCTCTTCTTTGCGGCTGCGTTGTTTTCATCCCACTGCCCTCTTCATCTTTCTTTCTTTCTCACACACTCTTCTATTTCTAATCTCATTCGTTTTTTTGCTAATGCTATGCCCGTTGTTACAGATCATGTGAATGGACATTGCACTAGCCCCACCTCCCAGCCCTGTCCAACTGGGAGGGCCAGAGTCCCGGGGGGCCCTGAAGGGCCACGCCTCGCCCGCAGGGGGCCCGGCCGACCGCCCTTCCGCAAGGCCCAGTCCGCCGCATGCATGGAGGTCTCTTTGCCTGTGTCCTCCCTCACCGAAGGTGTGTGCTTGTTCTCCAGCTCCTTTATCCCTTTAATCCATTTACCCTTTTTTCCCTATCCCCCCACAGCCCCATTCCCCATATGCATGCTTAACACTCATCAAGGGATACAAGGAGGAGGGTATGGGGTTTTATTGTTATGTTTTCTGACGCTGTGATTTCACTGCCTTTTCTTTGATTTTATTGTTTTGTTTGGATTGATGATTACTAAAGCCCTATCATGCCACACAGGAAGCATATCCCTTTTCCACTGAGCCGGTGCTTGACCAGGGGATCTGTGGACCTTTTCCAGCACCGCCAAAGCCACATTTGAGAGCCGAACAATGCTTTAACTGCCCACAATCATATATGGTACATCGTGGTCTTTTTTCTTGGTTTTAAAGGGATAGTACCGTCAAAAATTATTTTATTATTTACTCAGCGTCATGTTTCTAAAAACACATTTGAATTTTTTTCGAGGAAATTTGAGGACTGGTGATTACTGACAGCCTGAGTTACTATTTCATGTAATTGCATAATTGTTTCATGCAGTAAAAGTCACTTGTGTGGCAGCATACACTCAAGATGTGACAGAATTCGCGTACTGTGCTTGTGAGGTTCCGTATCCTTTTAAAAATGTTAAGTTGTGGGATGAGGTTGCTTCCCCTTTAAGAGATTTACTTTTGCTTTTTGATCAGAGTCCAAATGATTCAATGGCTTTTCATGCAGTTTACATGTTGCTTGTGTTTGTATTAACACCTACATGTTCTGACCCTGATGCTCTTAAACATTTTCCAAAGATTTTTTTTTTATTGTTGTAATTGTAGTTAGACTAGGTGATGGCCAGTTTAGTCACTCTCAAGATACTAGAGTTTTGGGAACATAGCTATAGCATTTAAATCAACACAGGCACTGTTGGCACTGATAAAAAAAAAAACATGAACCTACTGAATCACCTGAATGTTAAAGATAACATTCTTAAAGGGGAAAGTATGTGAATCTTGTCACATTTTTAGGAGTTTTCTGCTGCACTGGTGACTGCAGTATTTATTCTTATCATTTCCTTAGGAAAATATTAAGTAATATAAATTTGGATTTACAATTTATGTCTATTTACTTATATCAAAACGGTACCAGATTGGGCTCTGGCACTGGCACCTTGTTGGTGGAAAAGGGGTAAAAGAGTATCTTATGCACCATTTTTGCTGAAATTTTGGTGGAAAGTTTTTGTGATCTCATAACAGGTTTGTGTTACAAACTTTAAATTACAAGTTGAATCCCATTTATCCTGATCAAAGTCAACAGCAGGATGAATAGGATAAATGTTGATGAAATAAATGTGTTATTATATTTACCAGCCTTTAAAAAGTCATCAAAAGTAAAACGAAATGAAGAATAAACGCCACAAACCCTTTAAAGTGTGACTCACAAAAACGCAGCTTTTCAAGCTTTGGGGATCTTCTGTCTCTTTTACGTTTGAGATCGTATTTGTGCTTCAAACATGGAGGCTGAGGCAGACACCGCTGTGAGCCTAATTACACTTTTTGTTTTTAATGCTTTTAATTACTACCTCTACACACAGTCGTTTGACAGGTGGGTTGATGATGTGAATTAAAAAATTAATGTAGGCAGTCTTAGGTTGGAGTTTACGCAACGGTTGTGCACTTATTTTTCTTCGAGGATCTTTCTTCATGTGACATGAAATTGCAGCTGTTTCCTTTGGATCACTAGAATGGAATTGACCAAAATGAAATACATGGACAATCCAATCATCACTATCGTCACCACACATTTCTACAAATCAGAATGTGTGTGTGTGTTCAAATTTCGGTTGTGTGTGTGTTATCAGAGCCCTGCTTTAAAGAGGTCATATTATAAAAAAAACCACAATCTTTCTTTGCATGCTGCTTCTCATATCCTTGAACCTCATGACAAAAAATATTATTATTAAATTTAGGTCCATTATGTGTGTGGTATGACTCCTTTAACTGTTATCGTGGGCTTGCACGCAGCTAACGTGACTTTCGTATGTCTCTATCTCATGTCAATTCTTTGTCCTTGTCACATATGTCCCTAAAGCAGATGTCTTGTTCATATTAGTGTGATCTATACAGCGCTAACGCATCACTTAGATCATATCCTCACTTGGGCACCGACTTCCTGTCATTCACTAATCCAATCGCAGCGATAGGCAGTGTCTTCTCCTGTGCCATCATCTGTGGCCATAATCCTGTTTACGTGAAGGACGCCAACCAGGACAACCAGCCCAAGTTGAACAGCAACGTACAAATAGTGTCACAGAGTTCATAAGGTTTCACAGTGACTGGATGGTTTCCAGAAGGACGTTCTGTGCACCGATATTGCCTTAACCTAATAGTCTCTATTTGATTTCGTTTTTGAGAAAAAATTGTGATTTCTCACAAAGCTAGTCTTCCCGTCACCCCTTTTTCTTTTATTTCCACCTGGGCGTATTTGAAAGCGCAATGCTGAATATTCATCTTTGAAACTCTTCTGCACAGACTCGGCTTGAAATTTTTTAACTGAATAATGTTGTGATATTCAAATGAATCCACGTCTGTCTAGATATAGATTTTTTTGCACACTTGGAAAAGTGTTATTGTCCGTTAAAGGACTGCCTACTGCTTCTTTGGTCTCAACGCGTGGCGTGCGTCCCTATCGCTACAGTAACAGGCATGTGGTGCCGCAGTGGGGTCGCTGGGATAATTAAAGGTCAATTAGCAGCGAGGAGAGCCAGGCCGTCGCTAATGAGACACGCTACAGGAAGAGGGAGCTGCGGGAAGTTGGGATTCGTAGTCTCATATGAACAGCATTAAAAATGGAGAGACACAAGCATGTACTTGGTGTAAGCAAAATAAGGACAGTTACAGAAAGTCAATGAATAATTGGTAGTGGATGGCACTTTCAGTCATCCTATTGTCTCCTTGACATCCCATTATCCCATTCAAATCTATTGTGTCACATCCCTATTTACCAAGAAGAATCATTCACTGATTCATTCAGAGCATTTTCTGCTAGTTACAACATAACGGAAATATGTGGCAATAAGTGGGCATCTTTTTATGAGTCAATCATTCAGTCACACACTCATTTGATTAGTTTGACAAGAATAATTTGTTAACTTGTTATTTGTTAAAGGAAAAAAGTTAGACACCATATTAAATTTTACATAGTAGTGAGAACTAGACTACATTGTTTACAATGACACACACAGTACAGGTCCAATATTAAATGTAATTTTCATCAATTTCACGTTTTTGTGAAAGACTTTTTGAAAGATGTGTTGACAGCTGAACAATTGGTAAGCTGGTAAACAACAGCACAATCCATTGAATTCACAGCCTTGTTTTCAGTGCTGTCAGAAATAAAATATGGTGCTGACTAAGGTTTATAAGACAAAGCCACGTTTTTGTGTATACACAAACTATAAACAGAGGATCGGAATAGTGATCACTGAGGAACCCACAACAGAAAGAAAGAAAAATTTTTTTTAGAAGAATCGTTTGCCTGTCCCACAGAGAGACGGCGTTGTTGCTGTTTCCAATAACAGGTGTGTTATTTGGCACCCCTGCAGTGACTGACAGTCAGTGACCTCAGCAAAAGAGTCCCAGAGAGAGCGAGAACGAGCGAGCAAATCATTTCTCTCAGCCATCTATATCATGAAATATTCACACTAACAGGCTAACAGGATGGATACGACTAATTATGTTCACAGTTCCCGCAGATACAGGTGCCGTCAGTAGAAAAGGTCAATTTGCGTTTCTTTTCACAAACCTATATGTGAGGTGACTTGTCTGACAGGGGATTTTGTGGGTTTGTGTTAGGTTTGCTTTGTGTTATATTGCTTGGGAAATGAATGGCGTCTTGGTCAGTGTCAATGAGATCACCCAACATTATAATTCTATCATTTTTTACTCACCTTCATGTTGTTTTTTTAAATCCTTTAGACTTTGTATCTCCTTTGGAACATAAAAGAAGATATCTCAAAGAATGTCAGTGCTGCTTTTTGTGAAAGCACACAGTGACTAAAAAGTCCAAAAAAGTAAAAAAAAAAAAAAAGTCTCTGCCATAAAATTATTCATACACCTCGTATTGTATGCTAAAGTGACGGGTCCCCCATGAGCTATTTGTTCATTTTGAAAGACTTTTTTTATGGTAAACAAAATCAAATCAATGATTTGTTCACCTCTTGCGTCTTCTGGTCTTGTACATTAATTTTTTTTTGTGACATGAAAGCCGCACAGGCTGTGTAAAAGAAACATGGGACAATTATATTTTACTTTGACTGATATTTTAGGTTCTGCTTTAGTCCATCAGGTTAAAGGAATCAAACTCCAAGAATATAAACAACCATGACCAAAATATACAAAATGACACATCATTCATCATTTCTAATAATTTGGGTAGTATTATCGCTATTTTTTCATCTGGTAAAAGTTGGAGCAAATAGACTGAGAAATACGGCTACTGGAAATGTAACATTTGAATTATTTTTTAAGAACTCTGCTTATATGAATTAAATGACTTGAATAAAGATTTATTCATTTTCCTCAACAAGATTCAAAGATTCTAAAATTATCAGATCTTCCCATCACTATTTAACACTTTATTTTGAACATTTTGAAGCCAGTATTACAGCTTTGGACCGATATGGGTGTGAGTAATGATGACAGAAATAAAAGTTTTGAGTGAATTGTCACATTAGTTATTGATCACACACACACACACACACAGAGTTGGTTTTTGTGATTCATGGGGACTCTCCGTAGGCGTAATTGTGTTTATACTGGACAAACTCTATGTGGTATTGCTCTACACTGCATTTTTAGATTTAAAAATAAAACACCATTTAATATGTTTTTAAGGCTTTTGAATTATGGGGACACTGAAAATGTCCTCATAAATCACCTTTATATTGTAATACCTATGTCATACCCATGTCATTATGCAAATTTGTGTCCTCATAAACCTCATAAACACACATCATAGCCAAAAAAGGATTTCATTCTGTCAACGGTTATAATTTTTTACTTTTATTTTAATTTTTTGTCTAATCTACTAAAATGTTGTGGACAGGTACTGTATTCTGAAAAAAAATAACAACCTGTCAGGAACTTTTTTCTCTATTTCTTTCTTTCCTTTTTTTCTCTCTTTCTGGCATATTGGTTTATCTGTTTTCTTTTTCTCTCTTTTTCTGTCACTCTCTGTGGGCCGTGATGTTCTGGTCATGTCTTTTTGTGTGTTTTGGTATACGTCTGACGTTTGGGTCTATGTGTGTGTAATTTTGTATGTTGTGGTCGTGTATTTGTATATGTTGTATTTTCTTGCGTGTGACTGTGGCCGTTGGGGTGTCGTGTGTGTGTATATGTATGCGTTCGATGGATAGGTTATCCATCCCGACGAGCCATGCTGCAGCAGTTACACGGAGTCAGTATGTACTCTCATGATGAGCATCACATCACCAACTACTCCTGGAGCGAGAGAGGTAAGGAGGGGCTCTTTGAGGGTCACAAGGACCACTCACCCTGTAGCGTCACGTCTCGCTCCGTCCCGTCCTGTGCCTCATAGTCGCTTGGTCAAAACCCCTCTCTCGTCACGTTGAATGATGTTCAGAGTCACACCTTGCTCTTCATCTTCAGGTTTGGATTTACACCGTAGTTGCTAGCGGCTGAACATTACAATGATGTCTGCTTTGTGTTTCACACCAGCCTGTCGTTCTGCAGTGTTGTCGGCTTGTAGTCATCTGTCTATCCCATGCACTGTGACATCTCCAAGACACAGATTAAATCTAGTCCTGGACTACATGTGATAAGAAGTTAACCGTCCAAGGCGAGGCTTAACCTGTTTCAGGAAAGCAGTTTCTGTATGTCAGTCTGTCTAAGGGGAGGTCTGATGTTTCTGTCAGTATTATCAATCATTATGTTGTCTTCAGTGTAGAGGGGAGTGTTGTGAGGTCATTCTTAAAGGCAATTTCTTTCTTTAAAAGAAGGGGGGGGGGGGGGTACACAACAGTAAGGTGTGCTATATGACCATGTTGGATTGCTTTATGTGTTTCATGAACATGTGTACCTTTACCAGAAAAGGAAATAGGACCTTCACCGGGCCATAGAAGAGTCATTCTCAGGAAACAGTGCTGTTTGTACAACAAAATAAATGAATGTGTTCGTTCATTTATACACTACTGATTAACAGTTTTGGGTCGGTATCAGCCAATGTCTTAGCTGCAGTTATTTGATCAAACATATAATATATGTAATGTTGTGTGAAATATAACCTTTTTTCATTTATTTGAAATAGACCTTTCACTCTTGAGCAGTTTAAAAACCAAAATATTTGAACAGTAGTGTAAATGCTACATTATTACAAACTATTTATGTTTTCTTACAATTTGGAAAACATGTTTTTGCGGACTTCCGAGGCTAAATGTGGGAAATTCAAATGCAATTACTATTAATAATGCTCTTATAATGAATAAAACTAGCTCATTATTTATCATAACTCACTCTTTTTTTATTTTTTTTATTTCCTGTGTTTTGTGAGAAAATAAATCACTATCATTTTATATATCTAAATGTAAAATAAATGTATTTATTTATTTAGACATGAAAGTGATACATATATGTAATGTTACTTGGCTACCATGTTAATTAATTTACTCATATTTGAATATCATAGGAACATGTATCATAGGTCGTATACACAACACTGTTTCCTGAGAATGACCCAAAAAAAGGTTTAGTATTGAGGTAATAAATTATAGAGGTCATTATAATAAATGACATAGTATAACATGTTAGATTTAATACTTAGTTACCCACAGCTATTTTTGATATACCTACAGACATTTGGTATTCTCTCCACCACTTTCCTTCCATCGCTACACACACAAACCCATGTTCTGACATTATGACAAATGTCTGTCTGTGTTTCTAACAATGGGTTTATGTTATGAGAATGCAGTACGCTTGCTCTGCAGGATAAACAGGATTCTCAATGGAAAACACTACTCAAATCCTAATATAGCATTTTTGTTTCCTTGTACATTGATACTGAATGTCAAATGAGACATGACAAGTACAACAACCAAACATATATTATCAATATACATACTGTATATCAACAAAAACTTGCTTGGGTTTTTTCCATGACATCCATCAGTTTATGATAAGCGGGGGAGAGAGAGAGTTTAAATAACTGAATGAAGAACAAATCAGGCCAAGTCCAGAAACATTTTTCCGTATGCATATGCAGTGGATATGAACCTGGAAGCAACCCAAGGTCAAAAGGACAGTAAATATGATGAATTGGTTTGAAAATATGTTCTGTTTGTCTTCTGTGTATGTCAATGAAATCTGTGACATATTTGATCACGTGAACAGGAGAGTTTTGAGATGTGTTCACTCGATAGATATGTATGTGCCACCCTGTCCTGTATGTACATTACTGAATGTTTTTACCTTTTCGATTCCAAGTCTACAAAACAATAGTTGTGTTTGCAATTTCATATTTGTATCACCTTATTGCTTGGATTCTGGTTGATGTGATTTAAATGTGATTGTGAATGCATATACGGAGTGACTCCATTTTCAATTATTCCAATTTTAACAGCAAAAGGATTCTTCTCCCATATTCTTCTTTCATCTTTTCACTCTCTGCTATTCTTTATCTTTTATTACTCATCCGTCTGCCCTCTTATTTTTCTTGACAATTCTCTTCTCCCCCACCCTTTCTCTCTCTCTACCCTTCTCCATTCTTTCTTAGAGAGTCGAGAAAACTCGTTCAGCCGATCACGGAGCTCCAGCGTTTCCAGTATAGACAGAGAGACTAAAGAGGCTGTAACCACCCTGCAGTTTGCGGAGTCGTACGGACGCAAGTCAGACTCCCTGCCTACGCCATGCTTGTGGGTGGGCACGAGTCTGGGCCTGGTGCTTATCATCCCAATGTCCATTCCTACAGATGAGCAGGAACGCCAGGAGGACCCCGTTACTGTGGCCCCCACGGGTATCTCTTGATTTCTTTCTTTTCTGATTTTTGCAATGTTCCTATCCTCATGTTTTTGTTCTGTCTGGTTTTCCCCTCTCAGGCACAGTGTTAATGCTGAAGGGCTCTGTTCTGCGGTTTTCTTTCCTGGACTGTGGAGGTGCTCTTATCAACAGTCCCTACGAGGTGTGGCGAGACCAACATGCCCCCGATGACCCAGATCGACCTCGCAAGCGGAAACTGGTCAACTTCTCACCCTCGTCCTCTCAAGAGGCCAGTGGAGATGGTCACTTAGCTGTGGTGTGTTCGGAGAGGCAGGCCAAGGTCTTCTTCATGCCCTCCCAGGCCTGTCTATATGTGCATAACATCACTGAGTCGTCCTTCGTGCTGCGGGCTGACGTGGTGTCCGTGTGTAACAGCGTTTGTCTGGCCTGCTTCTGCGCCAATGGACACGTAATGACTTTAAGGTTTGCATTTACTTTTTTTTTCTTTCAAATAGGAAACTGTGATGTAGGATGTAAAGCTCAGGGCAGAAGGTTGCTGGTTTTAGTCCCTCGTGGAAAAAAATCTGTTTTAATTTCTAACATGTAAACTGGTGAACACTTACTGGCATTAAAGCGCCCTTATTTTGGGTTGTGAAAGGTTCATATTTTGGTTTTGGGAGTCCCCAACAACAGGTTGACATGCATGCAAGGTCAAAAACAGTTTTATTTCCTTATAATATGCATTTATTTTTCCCTTATTTGCTCAACAACTCCCAAATGATTCACTCAATATGCTAATGTTTCATGTTGATGTCAACATGAAAACGGCTTAAGATTTGTTTTAAAAACTACTCCTTTTAACAATTCAGAATGCGTCCGAAATTGCATACTACTTGAGTAAGTACTGCCTGGCCGTTAAAACAGTACAGTCTATATATGTATGTATGGAATTCGGACATACTACATCCGTCATGATGTTGTCACGTGTCATGCAACTGATGTACAGCATTGACGTTAGCTTGATTTGTTCCTTAGCTTTATGTGCTCACTAATGATGAAACATTCTTTTACAGCTGATTTACGAAATCATCTCATCGATTTACAATGTTTTAACTTTTAATAAGTCAGCAGTTTACTTTGATTATTTTAATCAAGTGCAGTTTAACCAATGAACGTTTTTTCTCTAGATAAAGTTAGCTTATACTTGAAAAAGCCGCATCTCTGGTTTCCACCATTTTTCGATTATTTTTGAACATCGTATGCATGCTGCAGAATTTGGCAGTAGGCCTACTGTTATTCGAATACTATGAATTCATACTTCTCCCCTCACATACTGTTTTTCACATACTATATAGTAGGGAAGTATGCGATTTTAGACGCAGTCGACTATAATATTCTTTTGAGAAACAATAAGTTTATACACAAGATTTAAAACTTGGGTAGGATGTTTTCATTTCAACAATCCATATTAGGGGCACTTTAAAACAGAACTTAAAATAAAATTAAATGATCATTATTAATATTTTAAATGAAATATTATTATTATATGCATGTTTTGATCTTAGTTATGTCCATGTAAAACCTGTGCACCTTAGAAAGTGAATATTTTTTTAAATCTATCTTCAGCAAAAAACAAATTCATTCATTTAATTCATTCACACATTTCTGTACAGAATATAATATAAGTGCAAGAGATAGGAGCTTTTAAACCTTGGAGAACATAATAAACCTCCACTGTAAATGTATTACCGTAAACTTGATGAGTAAACTGAGGTGTCTGTGGCAATCGACAGCATTTGACAGGTACTGTCAATAGAGATTAATTTACGGTATATTTAGCCTGGAACATTCCCTTAATACCAGCTCAGAACCTTTTTGCTATTGATTTTTAGCTTAATCCAGATTACAGAAACCAGTTCAATCTTTCAATAAACTCTAAACCTCTAGCCAGAAGAGCTGAGCTGTGCTTTTGTTGGCTTCGTACTAAATCCTGCCTTCAGCTCGGTGTAATATTTTAGGCGTGATTTTCTTCATTCTTTGCTATAAATGAAAGTGTTTACTGTCGTTTCCGATACAAAGGATATTGGAATGCAGTTGCTAAGCCTGTTATCTTATATGTGTGTATGTTTTACAGCCTTCCCAGTTTACGGCCTCTGCTAGATGTCAGCTACCTGCCGCTAACGGACATGCGCATTGCTAGAACATTCTGCTTCACCAACGGAGGGCAGGCGCTGTATCTGTGCTCCCCCACAGAGATACAGAGAATCACTTACAGCCAGGAGATGTGTGACAACCTACAGGTGGCTGTGCCTTTGTGTGTGTGTTCAGGAGGACAGTTGTGTGTGTGTGTGTTTGCGCGCATGCTGATGGTGGTTATTGAAGTGAAATGTCATGCTTGTCATGGATGCTTTGAGCTCTGCTGAGCTGAGCCCTGCTGCATCTCGGCTGTAATTTCTGCCACACAGGTTGTCATTCTGTCCTTTCCCTCCCTCCGTCGTTCCCTCTCTGTCTGGTTAGGATGGGAATAGCATAATGCCGTACTATTCATTCTATTTTCGGAGTATGCAGTATGTACCATGTGCACAGTTTTCAGTGTTTTTGGGAGAAATCTCTTGTGCTCACCTCATCAGAATTTATTAAATTATAAATAGAGTAAAATCTAATATTGTGATATATCATTATAATTTAAAATAGCTGTTTATTATTATTTTATGAAATATATTTATTTGATGGCAAAGCTGACTTTCCAGCTGCTATAACTCCTTAGTCTCTACAGTCTAGACTTCAGTGTCATATGATCCTTTAGAAATCATTCTAATGTTGATTTATATTTGTTATAGAAATCAAAGATGAAACAGCTGAGCTGCTTAATATTTTTGTAAAAACATTTTTAGGATACTTTAACAAATATAAAGTTCAAACAAAGAAAAAAGATTTATTTAAATATTAATATACCTTTTGTAAAATTACAAATGTTTTACCTACACTTTTGATCATTTTAATACAGTATGTGGCTAAATAAAAGAATAATAATTTAAGAAGTCCCAAATATTTTGTTAGTGTATGTACCTCACAATGCAAAGTTACTGACTTAATCTTTTATATTTATATAAATAAATAATCCAAGGTGAAATAAAACTTCAAAACTGTGATTGAAAGAATGAAGGCAACTCTCTCAGCAATCTGGCATACTACTCTTTGATTTATTATTGTGTAGTGTATTTTTCTTAACATACCATCTTCTAAAGTAGGCCATACTGTGCAGTTAATGCATACTGTGCAGTATGCTGTAAGCATCCTAGTCTTTCATTTTAAACATATCCTCTTTCTTTATAATAACCTCTGTCAGACAATCGAGAGGTTATGTCTTGTCAAACCTTTGCATTTGAAATGAAATGTGTAACTATACTGACATCTGCTGGAGGAATTTTGAATCGACTATCCTGCAATCTTTTTCATCCCAATGTCTGATACGATTTTATCTATTTAATGCTTTGATCCACTATTCTTTATTAATTGCAGGAAATGTTAGGGGAGCTCTTTACACCCATCGAGACCCCTGAGGCTCAGAACCGTGGCTTTCTCAAAGGCTTTTTTGGTGGCAATGCCCAAACCTTCGACCGAGAGGAGTTGTGTGAGTGTACTTATTTATTGTGTGTGTGTGTGTGTGTGTGTGTGTGTGTGCAAGCATATGCTCACAGATCAGACCTTTCATGAAATCATGAAATCTGATTCAGCAAGGAGGAGACTGTCTGATGTATAAAATGTCCATCTTTATTTTAAGTCTTTTAATCATTTAATTTGACATATTTTTCTCTTTCATTATCTTTTCCTGGTTTTAGTGTTATTTTAGTATTGTTAATATACTATTAATATTTTTAATTAACACTTATTTTTATATTTTGCTGATTTATGTTTTTAATTGATAAAATTATTTTTCCTTGTTTACATTTAAATTTTAGCCAATAATAACACTACTTTGTTTCGCTTTATCGCTCCTGCTCTGTAGTTGGTGAAGCAGCAGCAGGTAAGGCGTCCCGTAGCCTGGCACAGCACATCCCGGGACAGGGAGGAATGGAAGGCATGAAGGCAGCAGCAGGTGGGGCAGTGGGAGAACTGGCCCGAGCTCGCATCGCCCTGGACGAGAGAGGACAGAGGCTAGGGGAGCTGGAGGAGAGGACTGCCCTGATGATGTCCAGTGCTGAAACCTTCTCTAAACACGCTCACGAGGTATGTAGGAGAGCAAATGAATAAAAAATAAAAAAGTACAACTAAATCCTAACATGCTTATTCAATCTCTTTGTGTTTACTTTCACCCTCCACAGCTGATGCTGAAATGCAAAGACAAGAAGTGGTATCAGTTTTAGAGGAACCTCGGGGAGGGCACATTTCACGCTCGTGCCACAAGAGGGTGCTGTTCTGGTACCTGGACTTTCACTCTTTTAAAGAGAGAGAGCGAATGAGACGAATGGACAAAGAGGGACTTAAGGGCTGTTCAGCTTCTCTTCTGTCTGTGTACAGGATTGTCTTACTCTGATTGGTTAAAAAGGCGAAGACCAGGTTACGATATAATGGATATGTACCATTAGCGTTTGAGAGTAAGAGGGGTTCAATACCCATGTTGTAAATCAGATGACATCTTCATTCATGTTCAGGGGTGGATCGGGGTCTCTTTACAAGAAGCAAATTGGCTCACGCCGTGTAGATACTCGGAAAGTTACGAAATCAACGAGAGTGCATGAAACAAAATGGATGACCTATAAAAACGTAAAACTGCCATATTAAAAAGCAGCATGTTACTTTAAAACAAAATGGAAATAAAAGACAAACAAACTTTTATTTAGTAACCTAAGCCAATAATAGAAACTATGACAAAAAACTTTATATTTTTTGAAATAGCAAACAAATATATATAAAATAAAAAAAAATGTATAACGTTACCTGCATTGCTATAAGGCCAAAATATTTTGTTTTTTTGATGACGCCATACTGTTTCTTTCAGCGATGTATATTTTCTGAATATTTACCAGTCTGTCTTGTCATTCGACAGCAACTTATTCACCCTCGTACTGAAAATCAGGCCGACGGCGGCCACACCAACGATGTTCAGTCACAAGCGCAAACTTTTTCCGTTTTCTTTGCTGCTAGCTCGCAAAAAGCACCACAAACAACTTTTTAATCCGTCTTCAAAAGATACTTCACCCTCTCCTAGAGACGTATGACGTGACATGGTTTTAGAAGTGTGAGTAGTAAAATGTATTTGGCGCCACGTGAAGAGTGTGTGTCTGTGAGGTCCTTTTCGAGTGTGTTTCTCATATGTAATACTTAACGTGCCATATTCTAGATGGGTGAAGTATCTTTATCTGTAAACTAGCGATGAATTAACTCGTCTGTGGATGATTTTCTGGGCTCTTGTAGATAAGACAAGCCAGCCGAACTCAGACAGAAGTGTTGGCTCTTCATGCGTGTCTGTGGAAGTACAAATACAGTTCGATTTGTTTTCTATTTTGTCATGATGTTTGTTTTATTTGAAAAGATCAATTTCAGCTGGCCTGTTTTTTTGTTCGATGTCTGTTCGGTGGCTTCAGGGCACGTGTAACAAAAATTGCACGTTGTTTTGTACCTCGCTGAGGACAACGAATGAGTGATCTCTGTTTTCTCTGCCAAAGTTTGAACGCATCATGGAAAGATTTCCCTCACATTCCAGTACAAGGGACAACTTTCGTTAGCTTCTTCTTCTTTTTTTTCTTTAATATAACGTCAAAACGATGTTTTCTACCTAGTGTCAGACAGTTGTTCGCTTGTGTCTTCTGGTTGTCAATTGACTGTGGAAATGGTGTTTAGGCGGATCAGTGGGCGCTACTGATGAATATTCATGTTTTTTGAATATGTGTCTGGAAAGATCAAATCGAGCCGAACCATGGTTCGCGCGGGAATTAGTGTTATGTGTAAGCTAAATCTTCCAGAATCATATTTGTGTTTCTATGATTTGTCCTCTGATGACCTCTGACCTTCTAGTGCTTTACTGTAACAATCTCAGCATATCTTCCGTAGTCCATGCCTCTGCCCATTTGGCTTTGTATATACAAGCTGCTACTCAGTAATGTAGATGTTGTGCATTGAAATACGAACTCAAGGCTCACGAGAATACACATCATCAACCATTAGTCAAACTTGGGCTCTTACGCAATATTACTTTTTTCCTTATGCTTTTATGTTGAAATAATAGCTCATGATAAAGGAAGGAAGACATTGCATGTGTGGAGATTTGGACTCAAGAAGACACTCAAGACTCTAAGATGCCAAAACCATGTAAAGATGGTCTCTGCTGAAGAATCCTGTGGGTTTTAATTCATGTTCACCATTACATTTGTTTTAACTGACGCTCCAATAATTCCTCTTCAGTGTCAAAACAAGTAAAAACTGACTCTCACAGACAGGGTGTTTTGTTTGTATGTTCTCAGTTATTATATGAAAATGTACAGTTCAACCTGGAGGAGAGCGACATGGTCATTGAACTAAATTATGTGATTTGGATATTCCTCTGTGAATGTCGTACCTGTTTAAAGATGGTACCGTGTCTGATATTCTGACTGAAGTTCTGTAGGTCTAACTGTAGTTTCCCCCACCTGGTCCTCTGATACCTTCAGAGAAGGCAGCAACGTCTGTCTTGTTTAAATGGATAATGCCATCTTTCGTTCTTATGGATATTCTAGTAGTGTTATAGAGGTTATTGAATAAAACTGAAAAATATGTTGATGCAAATCAAATTGAAATAAACACTTATTGATGTACACAACATCAAAAGACTGGTTTGTCTCTGTAATGTAGTAAGATGTAGCCTATTCTTATATGGATCAAAGAAGACTAATTAGTTTCATATGCGAAGATGATAGATATTGGCTTGTAAATGACAACAACTGTTCTTTTCTTCCCATCTAAATGTCATGGAGTATAAACCCATTTATATTCATTTTTATCATTTAATATTGGCACCCTGTGTAATTCTGAGCAAAGGTGGCTGTGAAAATAAATCTGCATTGTATAACCTTTTGATATTTCATTTGAAAACTTGACAAAATTCTAACCTATTACTGAAGTAAAACAACTAGTAAAACAATGTATTAATATTATAAAATACATGTATCCTCCCATTCATATTTACAAAATTATGAACATGGGAGAGTTTGAATGGCTAAAAACTCTCCAAGGACCACAGCTAAAAAATTGCTGAAAATAGTTGAGTCTCGGGGTCAGAAACGTTTAAAACATGGTCAAACAGCCCCTACATCAGCACATGTTGTTTGGGAGGTTTTCAAGAACAATTCTTCTTGCTCGTCCAAAAACAAACTCCAGCATATTCAGTTATCAGGCATGGCTGGAACTTCAAATGGCACTGGCTTCTATGATCAGATGAAACTAAAACACTCAAGATGGGTTTGGTGAACACAGGGACAAAACGTACTCAATGTGTACAATGAAATATACTGCTGTATTTTTTATGTTGAGGGCCTATATTTCTGCTGGAGGTCCTGGACATGTTTTTAGACACATGGCATCATGGATTGTAACAAATCTAAAACTGACAGACTCGATTAGAAATCTTATAATGGGCCATAGATGGGTCTTCCACTGGAACAATAATCCAAACACAAACAGCAAAATAAACACAAGAATTAGTAATGAAGCTTTTGCCATAAAAACCATGCCGTCAAAACTCTGTTTTCTTGGGAAAATGACTATAATTGGGTGCCAATAATTTGCGATACACTGTTCTTATTTTGTACAAGTCCTAACCTCATTGTGACTAACGGACCCCCTAAGTACAATGAATGCACTGAAGCAGCACACACTACAAGCAGCAGCTTCAGCAAGCGACTTTCCTCTTCCTATTAGACAGCCAATCAGATTCCAGTACGTTGCGTCATTCTGCTATACGCACACAGACCAATGAGCGCCTTGGGTATGTTGCAGAGATTTTCTCACGAGGGTGTCTGGGGGTGGTTTGCACACTGAACCGCTGGTCAGTGCGGTTATGTGGTGAAATGTAGCATTTGTGTTTTAAAGCAGTGTTTTTAAAAGCAATGTCATTCTGAGGAAGTGATGATAAATGAACGCGTCCACTAGTGAAAGTGTCCTTTGGCTCTATAAACATGTTGAGAAAACTTTTGCTGCTCTTGACGCCTTGCATCATTTTCATGACGCGGAGATCAAAGGCAGCGGCAGCGGCCAGCGCGAGCAAAACTTTGATCTGGGGTCCTGGACTGGAAACAAACATCGTCCTTCCTGCTCGGTTCTTCTTCATACAGACAGTGGACTCCACCGGAAGAAAGTGAGTGAGTTCTGCTGGAGGTCTAAAATGGGGCACTGTGGCTTAGTGGGAACACATCTGGTTGAAAAATACAGGTTGTGGGTTCATACCATGGATTAAGGATGCACTTCACGTACATTTTTATTTGCGACAACACACCACATGTGAAAACGGAAAAATTTCGACTATTAGAAATCACCTTACTTCCCCAGCTGATAAATCAGAGTACATTAGGACAACAGTATGACAGCTGTAATATGAAAATGCTATATTATCTAAAGAAAATATGAAGTTTCATAAATTTGAACACTGGATGAAGTCAGATTCAAGATTTAGTTTTATTTTGGTAATATACTACAAATTTAAGGCTTAGTGTAAAAAAAAAAGAAAATCTAAGAAATTGTTTAAAGATATGCACTCGAATTAAAATCTACAGAAGCAAAAAGATGTAATAAATACATAAATGAAAAAGTTTTCTTTCCTCTGGTCAAAAAGTAAAAATGGCATGTAAGCAGAATAACAAAAAACAATGGTTTTGACTGTAGCAGCGTCTTGTCTTAAACAAAGGTTTCAGCTAGAAAAAAAACAAACAAACATATAACCACAGTAAAACCTTAATTGTTCTACCAAGATTATCTTATTCTGTCTTTTAGCAAATTATATCGGTGCTTAAAGAATCCAAAGACCAATACCAAATTGTGAATAACCTGTAAAACATACAGCATAAAAAAGACTTCTCTTCCAATCCTTAAAGTGATGCAAAGAAGAGCTTTTATTTAACCCAAGGGAATTGTGTTTTAAGTGCTTGAATAAATCTGCTAAAGGACAGATTAGTAGTAATTAGTCTCTGTTAGTCATATCATATCAGTCTTTTATGACTGTATGTTTTTTTTTAACAACAAATGGCTGATAAATTTCGCCCCATGTGGTAAAAGCATCTTATCTACACATCCCATCTCTAGGTTCACATTTCATGTGTCCACATTAAGGCATCAGTTTGCTTCTGCCGTGGATAAAATAATAATACCTTTGTTATTGTGATTTTTCTCATCTTCAGTTTTACAACTTCTCCTGGAGAGAAGACATTTGAAGTGAAGATTACATCTCCAACAGACCCGTATGCTAGAATCTGGATTCAGATTTTAGACCGGAATGACGGATCCTTTCTGGTTCGGTACCGCATGTATGCCAGTTACACAGATCTGCACATTCAGATTCTCTTGAAAGACAAGCTGGTGGGAAAGTCACCATATGTGCTTAAAGGTGAGAGGAATCAAGTCCATCTTCATCACACAGAGATGAGCAATGTCAGTTGACACTAACCTGTTTCTCACTGTCCAGGTGCAGTGTATCATGAATCATGTGACTGCCCAGAGCCCAGTGGTGCATTATGGGAAAAGCACATGCACTGCCCGGTTTCTTTCTCTCAGATAGAGAGAGATTTATCTGTCTTTCCCAGTGTGGATCCAGACCATAATGCCCATGAGATCATTAAGCGCTTTGAAAAGAGACATAGCCTGTGTCACTATACCATTAAAAACAACCAGGTACAGACATGCCTCATTTACATACCTGTGGCCTGTTTTTGTGTTCTGTCTGCATATTTGTCACTGTAGATGCCACTGTTTTCATCCTGCTGTAGCCTTTATCTGCATAGGAAAACAATTAGATTGAAAAATGTCTCATACTGTAATATCATTTCCTTTTTTTTTTTACTCCAGGTTTATATAAAAACACATGGAGAACATGTCGGATTCAGGATCTTCATGGATGCCTTTCTTCTGTCCCTCACACGTAAAGTGAGTGTTAGTACAAAATATTTCGGAATGCTTTTAGTTAAGTTATGTTAAGTAATAATGTTATTAATAAACATCTCAAGTACTTGCTTGGTTATTTACTTTCATTACCATTAGATGGCACTCCAGCATAAAACATCAAAAAAGGAGAATTTTAACTTGAGTGTTAAGTGTTTATTTTAGGGGTAAGTATTGCAAAGTATAAGACTTAAGACAGTAATTATATTTTAGTACACTATCATTCTAACTTTTATAGTTAGAGTTTAATTTTTATCCTAAGAAAAAAATACATCTATTAAGGAACGCATTCAATGACTGTAGACATAAATAATGTTATAAAAGTTGTTCTTTTAAAAAATTTCCATCTAGGAGTCCTGAATAAATTGTTCCACAAACATATTTAGCAGCATAACTGTTTTCAACATATATATTAATAATAAATATTTCTTGAGCAGCACATTAACATATTATAATGATTTCTAAAGGATCATGTGATCAGTTTTTTTTAAATTGTACTACATATTATTAATACATATTTACATAATTACATTTTACATTGTAATAATATGTGACTCTGAACCAGTCATAAGGGAACCAATAATTGATGTATGGTTTGTTAGGATATGACACGATTTGGCTAAGATACAACTATTTGGAAACCTGAAAATCTAAATTGAGAAAATTGGCTTTAAAGTTGTCAAAATTTACCAATGCATATTATGAATTCCAAAATTAACTTTGGAATATTATCTTTATAATATCCTAATTAATGTTTTGCATAAAAGAAAAAAATAGCGATACAATTTATTGCTACAAATCCACCATGCAACCTTCAGAATGACTGATTTTGGGGTCCGGGGCCACATATGAATGAGTATTACTGTTTTGATTGTATGTAGCCATTCTGAGCATAAAAGAAATACATTAGCATAATTTTCAGATATATTAAACACAAAGTCTTACCAACTCCAAACATTTGAACTGTATTTTGAATTATTTTGTTATGTTATTTTGAGTAAGCAATAGCAATTCATAACTGAAAAATGAACCATCCACTTGTTTTGTGTGTCCAGGTCAAGCTTCCAGACATTGAGTTTTTTGTTAATTTGGGTGACTGGCCCCTGGAGAAGAGACGGGCATCTGAGAAGCCCAGCCCGATCTTCTCATGGTGTGGGTCCAATGATACACAAGACATTGTCATGCCAACATATGACCTGACTGAATCTGTACTGGAGACTATGGGCAGGTAAAGAAACTCTTGTGACTCATAGAGATGTAGTTAACATATAAAACTTTTTATGGAAGAACATAAAATGTTTTATTGATTTTAGGGAGCTCTATCTAGGATTTGGAATCTGATTTAAACTAGAGAATAAAACCTTTTAATTTTAGAAAAATGTCAAACAGCAGAAAATTGAGAGGAAAGACAAGTGGTGTGGCTCAGAGTTTGTGGTCTGTCATTATGAATTAACATTTTTTCACATGATCTAATTGTTCTAATGTTTCTCCATGAAAACAAGATGCAGTATCTACGCTAACACAACTTTTGCGAAACATAGAAATGTTTTCATTGATTTGTTTAGCAAAAATCATAATAACGTTATTTAAATCTCTGTACTACATATTATATTCTTATTCTGACTGATTCAAACATTTCTTTTGTCCATTAATCATTTCTTCTGTGACAGAGTGAGTCTGGACATGATGTCTGTTCAGGGACACACTGGTCCAGCGTGGGAACAGAAGATCCGCAAAGCATTCTGGAGAGGTCGAGACAGCAGGAAAGAACGTCTCGAGCTGGTTAAACTGGCGCGGGCAAACAATGACACGCTCGATGCCGCCTTAACCAACTTCTTCTTTTTCAAGCATGATAAGAGCCTTTACGGGCCCCTCGTCAAACATGTGTCCTTTTTTGACTTTTTTAAGGTACATGCATTTCACAGAAGTACTTCAATACACACAGCATAGATCGTCAATGTATTTTTTATATTATGTCATTTTTACCGGAGGTGACTTGTTTCTCTTTTAACAGTACAAGTACCAGATAAATGTTGATGGGACAGTAGCAGCGTACAGACTGCCTTATCTGCTTGCAGGAGACAGTGTGGTGTTCAAACATGACTCCATCTATTATGAGCACTTTTACAAGCAGCTCCAGCCATGGGTGCACTATATCCCATTCAAAGCTGATCTCAGTGACCTACTGGAGAAGATCCAGTGGGCTAGAGACCATGATGAGGAGGTACATCATGCCTATTTACACACATAAACGTTCTCATACAAAAAACACAAAATATTGCATATTAAAATATTTGTGAGCACATAATTTTTATCAGTCTGTTTGCTATTTGAATTATTACTATTTTGTTGTGCAAAGAACCTAAACCTTCTTTGACCATGGTAAAATCACTGTATGGCATATTCCTTTAATAAAAGATGACAAATTTTAATATATAGTTTAGTTTAACATACAGTTTGTATAATATATTGGATGGATGTTTAGCATATCCCAAAAGTACTGAATTTGTTGGCCTCTTTTCAAAAATTGCCCTGAGGTTTGCAACATAATTTTATATAGTTTATGAATGGTAATGTTTCTGAGAATGATTTCATTACTTTTACATTTACGCATTTTGGCAGACACACAATTGTTAGCTCTATAATCTTGTGGGGATCGTTTGAGTTTGAACACAGAACTTTTATTAATAGATTGAATAAAATGAATATAATACAAAAAACACAACATGCTAAATTTTATTACTAAACAGCTGCATGAATTTTTACCTTAAGAAGGTTTACATGCAGTATTGTAATGTTAGTGTGAGATACAGGTCAACAGGTTTGCAGTTGAAAAAAAAAGAAAACTGTAATTATTTACTCACCCTCATGTATTTCCAAACCGGCATGAATTTCATTGTTCTGCCAAACAGGAAAGAAGATATTTTTAAAAATGTTTGTAACCAGGCTGTTTTGGGTCACCATTGATTCCCATAGTATATGTTTCCTAATATTAAAGTCAGTAGTGACCCAAAACAGCCTGGTTACAAACTTTTAAAAAAAATATATATATTCCTTTGAGTTCGGCAGAAGAAAGAAATTCATCCAGATTTGGTCCTACTCGAAGATGAGTACTATTCCTTCAAGGGGATCGCAATATTAAAATTTTAACTATAGCAGTAAATTGCACAAACAATCTATTCACTTTTTTTTTTTTTTTCTTAATCTTCTAGGCAAAGCGAATTGCCCTAGCAGGTCAGCAGTTTGCACGAACTCATCTGATGGGTGACAAAATATTCTGTTACTACTTCAAACTTTTTCAGGTAATTTTTTTCTAGCGCTCTGTTTTGTCTCCTTTGTGGTAGTGACTACACCAAGAGTGGAACAGTTACTGTTTTGATGACATTACAGGTTGTTTATTTGATCATCTTTTTAATACCTTATTTTCCACAACGGCTTAATTTCCTCTGTTCCTATTTTTGATTTTATGAACTTATCAGTGTGTATATCTTATCTTGTCTTGATCTTCCATCTTCATCCGTGTTTTATGTGTTGTTCTCAAGGACTCAAAAGACAAAGGTTAAATAGTGTGCGTCTTGCCATCTACACGGTAGACACGTTCAGTGGTCATTTTACTGTATGTGTTGATAAGATGGTAATATGACTAGAAGCACTTCAGGTTTAATAATGAAGTTTTCAAAAAAATAAAATCAGCAATTGTGTTTTCTTTCTATCCTCTATAATTATATAAACATGCTGAAAATCAGAAATTAATTGAAAAAAGGTTTGTTTTAAATAGTACAAAATTATGAAAATTATATTCATGAAAATATATTTTTTTCATCTTATTTTTAAACACTTTACTGAACCCAGTATCATACATTAATAAAAATGTTTTATTTTATTTTCATAAACAATTTTTTTTCTAGATGGTCCCATGTTTCCTGTGTGTTCACCGTAGTCACTGTGTGCAAGTACCCCTGAGTTCATAAACCCCAGCACTTTATGGTTTTCCATAACAATCGGCTGGAAACATTAATCTTTAAACACAAGTTCTGGCCTTAAAGCACTTGTCAGCAATAAACCTGTGTGTGTTTGAGGTGTGGAAGTGTTGGAGGTCAAGATCACAGCGGCTACTTGAATTTTATGTGATTCGTACCGCTCATAACGATGCTTGTTTAGTGTGATGATGTTGCAGTTAATAAAAAGTTCTAAATAAAAGTGCTTCACCAAAAGAAAGAAAGTAAGAGGGTGTGTGTTTGGATGGAAAAACTGTGAAATAATGTAGCTGAACTTGCCTGTTGTGAAATAAATTAAATATGCAATTTATTAATAA
>JAUMHP010000057.1:8951565-8961918 GCA_032361065.1 Enteromius trimaculatus
AATAGAGATTGTACTTACCATACTCAGTATAATAGTAGTATTTTTTTAGTAATAAAAGTTAAATTAAATGAAAATAAAATATACTAATCAAACTCACCTCATACAAATTAAGCACTTTTTTTCACGTGTCCATACAAATAATTATATGGTTTTAGACTGTTCATATTGTTAAATTCTGTTCATTTTTTTAAAAGCACGATAAAACATTTATTGTTAAGAAACACCAGTGAACAATGGCAACATACTGTATAATACATTTAATTAAGTATCTGATGGATTTATTGTCATTTCATAACACACAAACTGGATTTATGAGAGCAATGCACTTTTTATGACATGGATTGATCAGCAGAGTACTCTGATAAAATGTTTATATGAATTATTTTAGTTCACAATGCATTTACTCTGAAGCAGATCAAACATTTCTAATTGCTTGTTTGTTTTTGTATAGGTGAGAGATGAGCTGTGAGAGACCACTTTTTGTGTTATGTAACAGCAGCCATTAAGTTAAGATGGATTCGAAGGAAAAATGTGTTTCACACTTGGTGCTTCAAGTGTCTTGTGACTGCAATGTTTGAATTGAATGTTTCTCTTTTTGTATTAAATCTTTGTGTTTCTACATTATTGTTGGTCTGGTTTATAAAAAGTGTGTGTGTGTATATAATATATAAAGGACTACATTTGTTAAGGTTTAATAAATGGGGTTGCTTTTGAACTTTAACATAAAATTACTATACATTACGTGTCACAAAGTTTGAGCCAGAATAATAAACAATTCAGTTATTTATTCATAATTAATATTAATACAATATTTAGATTAATTAATACTGGAAATGCTTGATTTCTTTTCTGTTTTATTTTATTGACTTATTTAGTAGCTAAGATTTGCCCTTCTCTTTCCTATCTATTGTTTCTTTCCAAACCAAACAAGCACATGTTGTCTTTTAAATAATTGCTTTGATATAATTGTCTCTAACTTAAGTGTTTTCATCAGGGGTAAACTTTTAACATTTTCATAGAGCCATACCTGAGGCGCATGCTCACTCCTTTACAGCAGGTGGCGCTGTAAACAACGTGATATGAACGTCGACTCGATACATCACATGACTTGTCCACGTGTGAGAAACCGGGTATTTTAGAGCCCCTTGTTTCAACCACGCAACTATTAATCCATAAATGGAGTTTTCAGAGGTATTTTAGCTAGGCCTATAGAGACATATCAAACTTATTAACACTTTTTTGTGAATGGAGTGAAACATAAAGAGTGTTTACAAAACATTTTTGATGCATTGTCTAATAATGAGCTTCGTTTTTAACACTCTAAATTCATAATGAATATCGCAGGTGAATGTGAGAATCCCGTTCGAGCAGAAGGAGCTGGACTGTGTGTTAACGGTCCCTGGTGACGTCAGCGCGGGACGCTGCACAGCTGTGGTGTTGACGCACGGTGCGGGGGGAGACATGCACACCAAACAGCTGGAGAGCGTCGCGCACGCTCTCACCCGTTCAGGCATTTTGTGTCTGAGATTCACCTGCAGGTCGCCGAACTTTAATTACAGAATCAGAGCTTACAGCGCCGTTGTGGTAAGCACTTAATTTTCATTATTAGAAGCATTATCATGCACGTAAAATGTGGCATTTTGTTAATGTATTCGTTTTGTAACAATAAAACAAATCTATAAAAACATATTCTAAAAATGTTTAATTATTATTAGTATTAATAGTAGGAGTAGTGGCAGTAGAAGATATAATATTTAAATATTAAATAATGCATTTCATATTTTTACACTTGTTGTTTTTATTAATAATAATAATAATAATAATAATTACAATACTGAATACATAATCCTTGCAATTTTCTATCCATCAGGAGTATTTAAAGACCCATGACAGATATGCACCAGACAGCCTTTTCCTGGGAGGTAGGTCTCTCTCTCTTTGCAGATGAATTTGCAGATGAAAGTCTTTAAAAAATATATTCATGAATGTGGGTGAAGGTTATAAAAAAACTCTCTACTGATATATTTTTTAATAATATTCATAGTGAACAATATTGCATATTCTATTGTTCTATTATTATTTCCCTTTTTCAGGCAGTAATAAGGAATACTTTTTCCAATAATCTTTTTTTTAAGGTCTTCCTACAAAAGAAAATAATTCTGAGAGTAATGCCTCTCTCTTTCTGTATATGTATTCTTGTTTCCAGGACGCTCTATGAGTGCTCGTATCGCTGTTGCTGTATGTTACCGTTTGTGTGACATAAAGAAGGAAGCAGTCCAAGGTGTTTTGTGTTTGTCATTCCCACTGAACATACCAGGAAAACCACTAACATATGTTGAGCGGAGCCGTGACCTACTTGCACTGTCCCAAACTCCTGTGCTCTTTGTTTCTGGCACTGCAGATAACATGTGTCAACAGGTAAACACACAACAAGTTTTCAGTTGGTTTGGACTTTAAACTGATTAATGGTCATTTTTGAACTTCCTGCTGTTAAATCTTAAATAATACATTTTGTCATCATTTACTCTTGCTCTTGTCCTTCCACACCTGTAGGACTTTGTTTCTGAGATTTTTGTCTTTTATTATTTTACACATGAAGAAGAAAGTCATACAGGTTTGAAGTGATGTGACATTGTGCAAAATGAGCAAATTATGACAGACTTGAACTAGCCCTTGTAGTTTTCTAACAGGATTATTATTATTATTTGGTTAAGATATAATATGCAAAAAGTAATCTGATTCTTGATTAAACTGAAACTATTAGATTCTATATATTTATTTTAATGTAATACAAAGCTAATCCTTTGCTTGCTTTTCAGAATCTTCTACAAAATATTATGCATGTCATGAAAAGCCCTTCTGCTGTTCACTGGGTCAAGGATGCAGACCATGGACTCAAAGTACGTGGCAGAACAGAAGAATCAGTACTGGAAGAAATCAATTCACAGATTATTGCATGGGTACAACAACACAAATGAGATGCATTTTTAGAAATAGATCAATCTGGTTTATTAATGTTTGGATGAAAGATGATGATGAGCTCTGTAGATAGCGTATTATGTAAGAACAATAAACATAATTATTAAAAAAAGTATTATTATTATCATTCAAATTGTATTTGAATGGCGTACTATTTGGGATAATTAGCATATGTTAACTGTGTTCTGTGTTACAGATGATGTAAAAACAATAAAGATCATTATTATATTAAACAAATATTATTATTATAATTCAAATTTTATTTAAATTGAGTACTATTTGGGATATCTATTAACTTACAATCATCTATTATTATTATTATTACTGAGAGGACATTTGCGTGCAAACAACATGACTCGCCATTTGCTTGTAAACAGTAAACTTGCAGCTTTTTGAGATGCAAAACATAAATCCAGGTAAAATAATGTCTAATATTTTTCCACCTACTGTATTAAAAGCAAAAGGCGTTTTTACTAAAAATAGTATTATTGTTATTTGAAAGTATAATTGTGTAAATTGTAAAAAATGTTAACAATAATAAAAATAATTTACTACTTATTTTTCATAACTGAAAAATTATCAAAATGTAAGCTGCGTTCTTATAAAATAGATCAGTGGTGCCAGCGCGAAAGAATGGTGTGTATGTGCCTTTTAGGAACTGTGACGTGATCACATTAACAAGCTTATGATTGGCTGGTTTTCTCCTCGGCATTCAACTGTAAACATGGCGCAGGAACCGTGGAATAAAACTTTGATCCCGTTTCCAAGTGCTGTTTCTTCGAGTCGAATCCCATTTACTGACTCAATTGGTATGTTAACTCATAACATTATATTTACTTTACAAAAAGAGCACTTAAAAAGCATGTAAAGAAATACTGGGTGTGTTTTCCCGTGGCTGATCTGAGCACGTGGATCCGGTAGATTCCTGTAAGCGGTGCACATGGGATTTAATTTGCAAGCAGCAACAAAGCATTCGTCTCTTAACCTTTTCTTAAAGACAGTCGCTTTGTCCAATACAAGACTTGTTTAAGTGTAGTCTACGTCAGTGGTTTTTTAAAAACGTCCTGGAGGCACCCCTGCCCTGCACATTTTACATGTCTCCCTGACAGCTGATTCCGCTCATCAGCTCGTTAGTAGAGACCGCAAGACCTGAATTAGGTGTATCTGATAAGGAAGGCATACAAAATTTGCAGGACAGGGGTGCTTCCAGTACAGCTTTGAAAACCACTGGTCTACGTGACTCAATTCTTATTAACGTTAAGTGCAGTGTTTTTTATTTTGTGATATAATTGCACGCGTTGTGTGTTCTGTATATATATGTACTCTATAAAACGACAGAATTTTTAATTAATGCGTACAATTAAATGCATGACATTCTAATGATATTTCTCTGTTTAGATATCTTGATTGAAAGTCTCCTAACTGACTGTGAGAAAGTGTTGACCCTGTTATGTAGTGAAGTTCTACAGACAGAAATACGTGTTCTATACGAACTTCTTTACGTTTTGAACAACAGCTTTAGACAACACAAGCCTTTCAGAGCATTAAAACAGGTGAGAAACAAGTACTTTAATGTACATATTAGACATGTGCATATTGCATTTTTATTATTGTGTCATGGTGGGAATTAAAATCCTTAGTTAATTTATTTGCAGTGTATGATTTCATATTTATGTCATTTTCAGGTTGAACAATGTATAAACCGCTTGAAAGAGATGAAGTTACAAGCAGCAGTGGAAGATCTGAAGGAACTGTGTCCAAACAGAATTCAAAGGTAAAGTGTAGGTTAAACAAATTAGACACTTTTTCCATATCATGATATTGAGAATGCGTCTTTCTCTCTGTGTAGGAATGCTGGAGCAGAGGTTGGGGAGTGTGACCTTCCCAGTCAGCCCATGTTGGAGTGGCTTTGTCTTAAACTATTAGGAGCCTCTAATCTTCTAGCCCGAACACTGGAGCGGTGCACCCACGCTTTCATGTATCCTAAATGTTCACATTCACAACCATGTGCTTTGGTTTGAAAATTCTTATAATAGAAGAGCTGTGCATGGCTATGATCCTTCACACCCCAGTTAGACTGACACGGCAGCACATACTGCTGAGAGAGTTCATTGTGCTGAATGTGGTGATAACCAGCATGCTTAGTCGTCTCTGGTGAGTCTGTGTACCAGTATGATTTACCGTACGTTCATTGCACTATATATCATGTTCAGTATAATCAAATCATTTGACTTTTTAATTTTTTTGTTTATATGTATATATATATATGATTTAACCATATTTTGTTGACAAATTTGTAGACACAATATATGGGGACATCCTTGTTTGTAAAAAGTTTCGATTTGTTTTGTGGGGTTTTTTTTCTTTTTTTTTTTTTGTTTGTCTAAATGGCTAGACGGGTCTACATGATCTTTTGCTTGAGGGTGAAAGTTTTCACCACACACCTGCAACACTGCCCAAAAGAAAGCTACTTGGGTTGAAACTTACTTTTGTGTTAGGTGGTTACATTGTTACTCTATTGAAAGTAGACAATGGACTTTTTTTAAGCAGAAAATCTGGCCAGAATTTCACTAATGTAAATGCAATGTTGGGCTTTGTTTATAGTATTTATAACTAGCAATAAAAAGCAATAGATGCAATGAAATGTTTCACAATTGTTTCAGAAAATATACCAATGTATTAAACATTTACTGGCTTGTTTATGAATAGCTTGCACAACAAAAGTAAAGGACGTGCAACCAATATAATTCTGAAATTGGATAAGACTCTTTTTTTTTTTTTTATTATAATTTTTTTAGGGTGTTCTTCAAAGGTATTCTGAAAGCCCTCATCCCCATGTACAAAAGAACCACTGAACTCCTCCAGAAGGTATCTCAGTGTCAGCCCATGGCCTACCTGACTGACTTCACCCTGCCCGAGGACCTAAAAGACTTCCTGTGCCTCTCGTGCCCAGATCTACTGTTGGAAGGAGGCACAAAAGACCCTATAAGGGCCAAAAAATTTAAACAAAAGTCCAACTTTTCTCTCCTTTCCCGGTTGTTTGAGGCTAAAGGGCATGAAGAGGGTAATGGAGAAGAGGAGAAAGAGATAATGCCAGTAATAGCAGCCAGTTATGATAATGGTTCTAGTCTGGACTTGGGGGCAGCAGCTTTTCAGCAACGGCCAGGTAATTTGGATTTTTTACTACTTATGTTTTTTTGCAATTTACATTTATAAGCATGCATTATACAGAAATTTTATGTTATTATATTTGCTTTTAATTCTTCAGATGTCTCACCCTGTGTACTGGACATGAAGGTTTTGCTTCAACAGTCTTGTAAATCCACCAAACCGGTATCTCATCTTGATTTGTATGACAATTGATTAGTCCATGGATGTAACAATTTCTATTTTTGGCACCCACATCAGATCTGTGGAAGCCCATTTCCACCATGTAAGGAACAAAAAAACATGATTTGGTAAACTAAAAGTAGGAATTGTAGCATCAAATATTTGTTGAGATTGACATGGGTAGTTTAAATGGACAAAATGGTAAAATTTTAAATAATGATTTAAATGATAATTCTAATGTCATACAAAAAGAAATTTTGATTTGTCATAATTTTTTATATCATAATTGTGACATTGTATCTTGTTTGCTACTTTTTAAATTTTGACTTCACCTCATATTTAGGACTTCTTGTGTGGTGGAAATGGACTTCTTTACAAATTTTAAATTAAAAAATTTAATTTAAAAATAAAAAAATTTAAAAATAATATGCTGACATTGTTATAGAAATGCAATCACTGGTTAATTTTTGATACATTCTTCCCAAAGATGTCTCTAAAGCCAGAGATTAAAACGGAAATCTCAAGTCAAGCTGCAGTCTTTCAAAAGAGGAAGTTCTTGAAGTCACTGCGAAAGGTGTCGTCTTTCAGAAATATGGCTGCCCATCTGAAGGAAATGATACACTGGTGCCGGAGCTGTAAGATTCATCAAGTGCGCAAGCATCTGGCCTTCTTGCACCTGAAATGTCTGAGAATGGAAAGTCTGGAAGCTGAAGGTGTCAGGTACAAAAAATACTCTTAGTTGAAATGTGTGTCTCGGAGTCATTCTTACAAATAAATGCAGCAGGCATATATATGTGTACTAATCATGTGTTCATATATTTAAACACAGGGTGGAGAAGAGATTGAAGACATTTAAGTTTAAAGTTCAAAAGGCATTGATGCTTCAAAAGACACCACAAAAACATTCCAGTTGTTTAAGTTCACTTTGGAGAACTCGGTGGCACCATGGACGCTTGATGACACGCAACAGAACCACCAGATGTAGATCTGTGTTTTCCAGGAAGTGTTCTAAACCAGTTAACAACCTTTTTTCATTGAAACACAGGCCACAGCATCGATCCTCAAAAAAAGAGGTTTCAGTAAATAATAAGGTACCTGGAACTGAGGAGAAAATGAACTCGCAGACTGCCTTGCAAAAACCAAATATGCTAAATGATGATATTGATGATATATTTGATTCATTCGGATTTTAAGTGATTCATGGTGTTGGATGAATGCATGATTTTTTTATTTTTTTGGCCACATCACTGAATTTGCCCTTTTCTATACAATTAAAACTTTGTAAAGAAATAATGTTTAACAAATGTCAGATGATGGACATTGAACTGAATGGAATGTGAAAATCCAAAGAAATAAACTGAAGCAATGAAAATGTAGTCAAAAGGAAGTTCGTGAAAAGTTTGAACACCATGCTAATTTCAGTGTACTATATAAAAACAAAATATACAAACCCAATTTTAGCGCACCCTTTCAGAAAAGGGCTTAAAACGTGAACTGAAACAAGCATGCATAAAAGCATGGGCCAAAATACCTTGCAACTACTGTACAGGGGTACGTTTCCCAAGAGCATTGTTAACTAACTATGATCGTTAGTTCCATTGAACTTTATTGGTAATGATGGAACTTGCGACCATAGTAGGCTAACCATGCTTTTGGGAAACGTACCTCTGATCAGCACATTCAGAAATAGTGAGTGGTTGAGAATATCAGAAAAAGCCTATGTATTTAAAGCCTGTGCCTATGTATGCTTAAAATATACTAAATGTTTAAAGATGTGAAATGATTAGCTGCAAAAACAAAATATTGTCATGCTTGCACAGCGAATTATTCTTATTGTTACAGCAGGTTTATTAAAGTATGTAATAAAAAGAAACTTTATACTTTTGATAACTTTTCTTTCCAATGTAAGGTTCATTATAGCCTAACCTAATGTTAATCTGTTAACAACGCAAATCTGTCTTTTTAGGCAAGTGTGTGATTTCATGTCATAAAATGTTTTCGGGTCATTCTACAGAAATATCTATTCAGCATTTTGTTTTATTATGCCGTTTACATCATATATTTGGTGGTTTTGAATACGTTATTTTATTTTAATGGTAGAAAAATCCGTTTTTGACCTCAAAACAAAGCACTTTCCCTTTGTGCATGGCTGTATGAGGGCTTAAAGGGAAAGTCTGTCTTTTTTTTTCTCCAACTTCATCTTTCTAATATGAATAGTAAATTATATTTGAGGAAATATCACAATGGAAGTCAATAAACTGGTTATCAACATTCTTTATCAAAATGTATCAAAATATCTTTTGTGTTTCACAGAAGCACAAAAGTCTGGTTTGGAGCAACATGAGAGCGAGTAAATGATGACAAAGTTTTAGGTTAAAGTTCACGTTAAAGAATCCTCAATTATTTTTATAAGTTGTGATTCTTTTCATCTATGCGTTGTCTTTCACATGTGACCTGTGACCAAATTCTACAAATGTGTGACTCCCAAGTTGATTACCTTTTTCTCTGGTTTTAAAACATGCATGAAGGGTTTAAAGTGATAGATCATCCAAAATAAACCTTGACAACATTATGTCTTTACAGTATCTCAAAAGATTCTGGGAAATGTTGTGATAGAAGTCAGGGTACATTGCTGTCTATGCGAGGGTCAGAGAGCTCTCACAATGAATCAAAAATATCTTAATTTGTGTTCTGAAGATGACAGGATTGATAAATGTATCAATTCACATGAAGAAGCTTTTTCAAGAAACACAAAACATGAACTGAAACAAATTTGCATAAAATCATGAGCCAAAATACCTTCTGACTACTGTACAGATCTGATTAGCACATTCAGAAATAGTCTGTGGTTGAGATCATCAGAAGAGGAGTTTCAGTAGTTACTCCAAATATTAGTTTGTGTAGACTCACAGCTTTCCTGAATTGCTTTAGCACTTTTGGCACAATCTTAACATTCTTTAAACTGTAAGTGTAGTTAACTGCTTGCTGGAACATCAGGACATTATTGCATGTCTGCAAAATGCAGAAACCAAAACATAGTTCCATGCTGTGTCAGTATCTTGGCAAATGCCACCAAAATGAAAAGTTTTTGGTATTGTTTGAGGCACACAATGACAGTTTTGACACAGCATTTTAGATATATATGTTAACAGTAGGTAAAAAACGTATTGGGAAAATTCAGTACTGCAATACACAAATAGATTTTTTTATTTATTTATCCAGATACAGTACAGTAATTTTACAATACAGTAAAATTACTGTCAACTAATATTCATTTTAACACACTCTGTTGGTTAACACTGCCATCATGCATTCATGCATATCTTCCTGCTCCCCCACAACAAGCTACTGTGAATTTTTCTACAGAAAAATGTACTATACAAATATAAATGCTTTTATACAAATGCTTTTATAGCTGCTGCTGTTTAGAGTTGTGATGTTCCTCTTTGTTCAAAAATAGTGACTGTGCTGGTCAGTCTTCATATACCTATATGGGTAGCTGACGTATCAATGTGTGGGACAAAAACAAGATAAAACTCTCTTACGTTATTTGTAACTTCAGTAATTAAGGTAATTTTTTTCATGTAATTTATATGTTACTTTTTTTTACATTTTACACGTCACACCATGATACACAGTCCATTTTTTTCTCAAATACCCGTATGCTTTCAGGGAGTGGTAACACTATAGTCAAACATGATTGATTGGCAAAAATGTGATAGCTAATTGATTACAATAAAAACAAAAAAAAAAAAAAGTCAAAGCACTGAACAGTATCAAGAGAATATAGTGTCAGTAATGTATAATGACAAGTTTAAACACTCAATTTTCATTAAAGGCATTTCATCAATCAATGCAGAGACATCATTGTCTAGATCAGCTCATTTTAAATAGGACTTTGTGTTTTAAGGGGAGTGTTCCCGGTTCCGGCTGATCTAATTAATGCAGCCCAATAATCCTTTAACGTATTTGATTAATAAATGTGTATCAGTGTGTTATGTGTAAGCCAGAATAAAGAGATGTGTCTTTAATCTAGATTTAAAC
>JAUMHP010000057.1:8973752-8984978 GCA_032361065.1 Enteromius trimaculatus
GTTCAGTGCTTTGCTACAATCTGTATTGTTAAAAGCGCTATATAAATAAAAGTGACTTGACTTGACTTGACTATAATGCAAGAGTAGTATACTGTAGTACAGTATACCATTCTAAGCATACCTGCAAAATTTACTGGTGAGACAGGGACATAATTTCTACCACTCCTTGTAGTTAATTTACATGCACAAGTTCAAACAGATAATCAAATGCATTGTGTCAATGGGATATATTATCAATAAGTGATGTACATATTAGAATAAGGTGCATCTTCTTTTTCCTCTGATCTCTTTGGGATCATTCCAGATTGGTAGAGATATTTTGCTTGTAAATGCTACAGAAAAGTGCCAACGAGATGCAGCTGCCACACTCTCACACTCAGCATTTAATACCCCATCATGGAACAAGCACTTGTTAATGTGACATTGAGTAATGTCCACTCTGACCTCTCCGTCTCTCTCGTCTCATTTGCATGTTAAGCATCCTGCCTCCTTTCACTTCAGCATTGTGACCGACACACAAAAGGGACGTCTGCCACCCTTAACGCCTCCGCTTCACCCCCGTTCTGCTCCGTCTCCTAATAATGAAGCCATACGCAGTTCATCTCAGATGACTTCACACAAATCAGAAGGGTCAATCGTTTGAAGGGTCAACAGCTTAATAGACTGACGGAATGTAACTTATATCTGACACACAGGTTTTATTGACACACTCGGAGGCAATAAAAATGACATAGTGACACAAAAGACAAAGAGTCGGTCAGTGCGATGAACACACCTATAACACAACCTCACAAAGGAGCTTCTGCTCCAGCCACACACCCCGGGTGGTGTCTGTGTCCTCTTTGTGCTCTTTATACGGGGGGAGGGAACATGTAGGAATATATTGGGATCTTAAGCATCTTCCTTATATTAACTACAAGGTGTTTAAAACTTGACCACAGTCTGTTCAGAATTAACTACTGTGTAAAAACAGCACATTCTGCCTATAATATATAGTCAAATATATATTCAAATGCCTTTAGAAACATTTTTAACAGCAGTATGCAAAATTGTGATTTCGTTGAATATTGTTTAATGTAAGAAATGCTGTCTATTTATCATCCTGGACACCATAGTATTATTAAATGCAGTCTTATTAATTGCAGCTGAAAAGGATATGTTGCAAATATTGGCTGAAAAAGCCTGTGACTTGCTAGTTTTCTAACAATACTCGCCATAGTCTTCCATACTACTAACAACAGTAACAATAACAGCAATAATTTTCCAGAAATTGTTACTTTCTTTTCATTAGTTACAGCAGAAATGAGAAATGGACAATGCTACATTAATATTTAGTATAATAGTTAGATATTTTAATATTTCTAAATAATTTTGTTTCAGTTTTAGGTATACAATAAACTATTAACATAAACTATTTATTCAGCATGGCAATATTTCAAAACTTTGTAGTGTAATGTAAAGTATGTATAACTGTATAATGTTGTGCGTAATTAATTCCATGCACACAGAAAATTCTCAAACTGTGCATAGTAGGCTATTATATAGCATACAAAAAGAGTAAGAGCATGATGCTGGAAAGCTGAACATGTTCTCTGTGTTATATATGTAAATGAAAGAGGTTTTCAGAAGGTGGAAAAGGGGTAGAAATAACTGTTTAAAACCTCAGTGAAATAAAATTATCGTTTATCTTTACACTGTGTCCCTAAGCTAAGACATGGTAGCATAAATATTTTGGCAGGTGTTGTTTAGAGGGTATGGAAGCTCAGTGTTTGGGATATCGATCAGGAAGTGTGTGCCAGGATCTGCAGAGAGAAAGAGGGAAGAGCAGAAAGAGAGAAAGAATGACCTTGAAGCAGGAGGTTTGACTCGATAAATAAACTGCAGGAAGGAAATGCTTAAGAAAACAAATTTGGTGCCACCCAGAAACACTAAGACTGTCCCACAAATACTTGCTAGATTAGAGTCCTAACCTGTGTGTGTGTGTGTGCGTGTGCATGGTAACACTTTTGTAGAGGGACCAATTCTCAGTATTAAGTATTTGCTTTTTAGCATGCAGTTTACTTCAAAAATCACATATTCTGCATGACCACATTCTACATCCCTAATCAAAACCTAAATGTAACAACTACCTTATTAACAAACAGCAAATTAGTAGTTTTCAGTTTTTTGTTTCTTAATATTAATAATTAACAGAATGTGTCACTGTTTATATTTATACACACTTATATTTGTGTAAATACTGTATATATCAACAGTAGTTCCTGGAGGGCTATAGTCCTGCTGATTTTAGATGCAACCCTAATTAAACACAGCTGATTCAGCTAATCAAGTCTATAAGACTTATTTGAAAGCTACATGGTTTGACAACCCTGATCTGCAGTATATAGAAATTACATGATGTAATTGAATTGGGATGAAATGGGTTATGTTCTCAAATTGAAAGTTGATTGCAATTTAAATATGTCAATTCTTCTTCTTGTAGATGATTTTCAGAAGTAGGTTGTGAGAAATGCTGCAGACCAGCATGATCTGGGACTGTATAGTTTTACTGTGATCCAGACTCCTGTTTCGGCTCTTTAAAATGCTGAAAGTGTGCTTGACTAAACTGTGCGCCTGGATATGTGCCCAGTTATAATACTCCATCATTTGGCATTCCCACTAGAAAATGTACACAAACATCCCTTTTAAATAAAATTTTGTTAACTCAGAGCTTGCTGTGGGTGGTAATAGCGCAGCGTTAATTGCATCAGGCAAATAACACTGACAGCTGAATTCAGAGCATTTTATAATGATTCTAATTTGCATAGAAAAAGCCATGTTTGGGCAGAAATAAAGGCTTAATTTAAATCCAGGATGCAGCGCTATACCCACACATAAAGTACCTGGTTAATTTGAACAATAGGTGGTTTACGAATGGGTCTTGCACGTGAAAATCCAATGCTGATGTACACAATTAATTGCCGTAAATGTTTTTAGTATCTGCAGAAATTAAGTTCAACCTAGTTCAGGTTATATAATTTCGATGTGAGCATTTGCATCGCCTTCCAGGACAGGCTAAAATCAGCCTACTTTCAACTCACAAAACTGTACATCATTACACACAGACACTGAGTGAAGTGCCCTAGGTTTCCTCAGGGAGTCAGGGATCTCTGTCTGAAACTTTATATATATTAAAATATATATATTAAAAAGATGAGAGAGGCCTGTAATTTTCATCATAGGTATACCTCAACTATGAGAGACAAAATTAAAAAAACAAGATAATCACATTATAGGATTTTTTTATGAATTAATTGGTAAATTCCTCTGTAAAATAAGAATTTGGTCACCTACAAACAAGCAAGATTTCTGGATCTCACAGACCTGTAACTTCTTTAAGAGGCTCGTCTTGTCTCCACTCGTTACCTGTTTTAATGGCATTTGTTTGAACTTGTTATCAGTATAAAAGACACATGTCCACAACCTCAAACAGTCACACTCCAAACTCCACTATGGCCAAGACCAAAGATCTGTCAAAGGACACCAGAAACAAAATTGTACAATACAAAAGGTAAGCAGCTTTGTGTGAAGAAATCAACTGTGGGAGCAATTATTAGAAAATGGAAGACATACCAGACCACTGATAATCTCCCTCGATCTGGGGCTCCACGCAAGATCCCACCCCATGGGGTCAAAATGATCACAAGAACTGTGAGCAAAAATCCCAGAACCACATGGGGGACCTAGTGAATGACCTGCAGAGAGCTGGGACCAAGGCTACCATCAGTAACACAATGTGCCGCAAAGGACTCAAATCCTGCAGTGCCAGACGTGTCCCCCTGCTTTAACCAGTACATGTCCAGGCCCATCTGAGGTTTGCTAGAGTGCATTTGGATGACCCAGAAGAGGATTGGGAGAATGTCAAATGGTCATATGAAACCGAAATAGAACTTTTTGGTAAAAACGCCACTTGTCGTTTGGAGGAGAAAGAATGCTGAGTTGCATCCAATAAAACATCATACCTACTGTGAAGCATGGGGGTAGAAACATCATGCTTTGGGGCTGTTTTTGAGCAGAATTAGTGATCCGTGTGAATGAAAGAATAAACGGGGTCATGTATCGTGAGATTTTGAGTGAAAACCTCCTTCCATCAGCAAGGGCATTGAAGAGGAAACCTGGCTGGGTCTTTCAACATGACAATGATCTCAAAAATCTACCAGGCAACAAAGGAGTGGCTTTGTAAGAAACATTTCAAGGTCCTGGAGTGGCCTAGCCAGTCTCCAGATCTCAACCCTATAGAAAGTATTTGGAGAAAGTTGAAAGTCTGTGTTGCTCAGCGACAGCCCCAAAACATCTGCATGGAGAAATGGGCTAAAATACCAGCAACAGTGTTTGAAAACCTTGTGAAGACTCAAAGAAAACGTCTGACCTCTGTCATTGCCAACAAAGGGTATATAACAGTATTGTATTGAGATGAAATTTTGTTATTGTCCAAATACTTATTTTCCACCATAATTTGCAAATAAATTAATTAAAAATTGATGATTTTTCTGGATTTTTTTTTTCTCATTTTGTGTCCCATAGTTGAGGTATACCTATCAGGCCTATGGACTCAACTGCTCACTAGCTCAGGTGCCTAACGAGCTAATCACTGCCAGCTGGATGCCATAAGGAGAGATGGTTAAAAGCCCAGCTCTCCAGTTCACCAGTAGCTGTGATTGAGGTAACATCACTACTCTTAACTTCAGGCCATTTGCTTCATGTTTGTTTTCATGTTCACCAGGAAGTACTGACCTCTACAAGATGTGAAAGTCTACCACTGCTTTACTGAGCGTAGATCGCTACCACGGAGATCAATTCAAGCACGCCTCTACTCACCAGCACCCACTTACATGGGAGAACACTCATCCACTTCACGAAAGCCATGAGCGATCTGAGCATCGTGCACGGAGACCATATGTGAGTTGTTCCTTCACTTACCTGAGTTTACTCACCGATCATACTTACCTGTCTTCACAGATCTTCGTCCCTAAAGCTCTTTGTTTACTGGAATCACCTGCAAAGGAAAAGAGCGGACATCACTGTCATTGAAGGATTGGACTGGTATCGTATGTGTGAAAGGAATCAAGCTCACCTGGAGATCGCTGAATGTGTGGACTATGTGCTGGAACTTCTACATTCATTTAATAAACTCATTTATATCTTACCATCGTGTCTCCTCCTCCATTACCCGCTGAGCCAAAGAGAGTAGTAGCGTTACAATACCTACTGTATGATTAAAATTACAGGCTTTTCATCTTTTTAAGTAGGAGAACTTGCCCATTGGTTGCTGACTAAAGTTTTTTGCCCCACTGTATATATATATATAAAAACATTACTGCCAATTTTGGTTAATTAAAAAATAGGCTTATTCATTTTTTTTTTTTTTTTTATATACATGTATACGTATCCCAAATATTGCAGTTTAATTGGCTTGGTCTGCATTTGTCTGTTACTCCTCTGGACTTGTGTCTGTGAGAAGACGTGCTGGAGAGATGAGAGATAGTGGTGAAAAGAGAGAATAATGCAGCTGACTTTGTTTAGAAAGGAAACATTTGGACTGGAAGGAGCCCAAGTAAAAGTCTGATGGAGAACCTGTAATTACTTCTGTCAGAGAACAGCCTACAGTCACAAATGTATGTAGCAAAGCCAAAGTCACACACTGACACACAATGTTGATTGATGGAGCACAGAATGGAATTGTTGTGTGTGTCCTTTGCTTTAGTCACAAGACTTGTCCTGAATGTGAGGGAGTAGCTACGCTAGGCCTACCTTGTTTTTCACACAAATGTACTTGGCAAGGGTACTCGGAAGGACAAAACCCCTCCTGCAAAAACACCCATCTCCATTTCTAATGCTCTGAGTCCCGTGGGCCCCGCTACTTTCAGAAATTTTGGAGGTGACAATAAATGAGGCAATGTGAACCCGCACTGCTGTCCATTGTGCTGCCTTGGGCTCTGACAACACACAGAATACTAACAATATGTTTAATGGACACAGGAACATGTGGTGCTTCACCCCTGCTGCAGGTGCCAGCGTGGGGCTTTTGTTTAGGGGACGGGGTATTAGGGCATGTGTGTGGGCTCAGGTCATCACGACTCCAAAAAGAGTGTTTTGTGTGTCTTGAAGTGAGAGTAAAGTGCAAGAACTGAAGGCTATGTGTGTAAAACTTGGAAATCGATGATATAAATGTAAAAATATATAAAACATTGTTCTGTTTATTAGTGATTTGACATGCTGAATTTGGGTCAAGATTGCCTGTTTTTCCAAACAGTGGTATAGTGGTGGAAAAATAGAAATTAAACAGTTTAATTTCCCAACCTTATCAGAAGTTCAGTGGAAACCCTAATACAGAGTTTGGTCTCACTTTATATTAAGTGTCCCTAATACCTGTGTACTTACATAGTAACTAGACGTGAATGTTGTATGTAACCACAGTGTAAGTCGACATAGTATCTACAGCAGTAATATTTCTGTAGCTACACACATTTAACAAACCTCAGAATGGTGTGTGTAAGTAATTTTTTCACTTTCACATTTTGTAACAGCAGTATGTATAAGAGTAACTGGAACAGGGGGTGATCAGGGGGTGTAGTTGGGTAGATTTAGGGATATGTAAAATGTAAAAAGGAGACCTTTAAATAAAGTGTTACTCGATTTTTGTAACAATGTGGAAGTCTTTCATTTTATGAATAAATTCAAAAGTCTAAATGAATAAATAAACACATGCAGATGAAAAATTATTGAAAATTATTATGATAAAAAAAGAGATTTTAGTTTTTAGCATAAAAATCTTTATTTAATTTTTATATTGGTCATATATCGTATATCAGCCATAACATTAAAATAAATAATAACTTATTATCTGCGTTAGCCATAATTTTAATGTTAACAACAGAAATACAACGTTGTTGATGACAATACAAACTGTCTGAATTACCCACATGTTTCTGTCTTTGTAAACCTTCACCTTTTCTCTTGAGATCATGTGATTTCTCACTTAGCTAGAAAGCATCCAAAACCGTGCATGAATATACCCCAGGGTGTTGATTCTGCCCCTCTTGTCTTCACGTCTGTCCCAGACATGATGAGATGTTCCCTGTGGCCTCTGTCTTGTTAAGAGCTTTGATTGATTAAGGCGGTCTGGCACTGCAGTGCAACCCACCATCACCTTTCCTCACACATTTTCACTTCCCGACCCATCTGCCCACCGTCGTCTTCTTTTCTCACCCCATTTCTCTTGTTTGCTCCTTGTGTAGGAGAGTCATTCATCTCTTGAGTTATGATAGGGCTTTTTTTGTTCGTAATACCCCCCACACAAGAAGTCAAGGTCTCATGATTTGTGAGTACCCTCCATCTGCAACTTTTGGCATTTGTCTCAATTGTGTGAATCAGATAGGGTTTATAAAAGACAAAATAAATTGTACAATGTTGCCACAAAAAATAAATAACTATAAGTGCATAAAATAAAATGAAAACAAAAATAAATGGACTGTATGTCGGACTGTTTATTTTGGATTTACATTTATTAATTTATTCTAGTAAATTGACTACCTGCAATAAATAAATAAATAAATAAATAAAATAAAACATAATAATTAAAAAAAAATTCTAAATGACTGAAATTAAAATAAAATAAAATAAAATTAAAACTAAAAAGGCAAATTCAAAATACTGATAAAAAAGATGTTAATAATAAATAATATTATGAAACAATGTTAACTAAGAGATTATGCATTGATGTTATTTAAGGAAAAACATTTATCTTAAAATCTTAAGATAAAATCTTTATCTTAAGATCTTTTCAAATATACATTTCTAATAACTTTTGATTAAGTTGATTAAGTTTAGTTTCTGACATGCTCTTGATAACAAGTTGATAACAAATCAAACTGATTCTCGCATCAAATATGGGTTGTACTAATTTATGATACGGACAAACAATTATGCAAATTGTGCATGTAATTAGCGAAACAACAGTGCTTTAAATATACAACGAAGATAACAATTGACAGTTCCCATTGCCTCGTATTTTCACATCCAGCAGGAGGCAGTAGAGCTCTTTATAAACACTTCCAATCTCCATCCCCCACAACTGGTCAACCCAGGAGATTAGCAAAGGCATTTCCCAGGCCAACGTTTCACTTTACCACACTGCGTAAGTCTACGATGATGCTCCCAGCAGGGGGCAGTAGAGGTCCACCCATCTCCTGGGATGCACAGTTTCCACAGTCACCCCGAGTTGAGTTTTGGCCACGCTGCATGAGGTCCTCGGAGACTTGAGCCTCTAAAGCCTCCTTCTAAATCATGTCTCTGTATCCCTCCTTAACCCCAGCATGCTCCCAGAACAAGGCCTTGCTTTTCCAATTTGAGAGAATGCCATACAGCGAACGTGTGGGAGAGTGGAACTAAGCTAACCTTTCACTGTAGAGTAGGGCGCTGTCTGAATGTCAGAGGGCCAACGTGGGGACAGACAGAACATATTTCCCTAAAACAATGAATGGAAAGGATTTCACGAAATGGCCACCGTCCAGGAAAGACATGGTGGGCGGCACTGGATGAGAGAAACATGGGAATGAAATCTCGTGTTATTCAAAGAGCATCTGATATTTGTGCAGTGTAGGTCTAGTAAAGTCAGAGTCATGTATAAAGTCACAGATGAGTGAATGCCAAACATCTGGAGCAGAAGGCGGCTGGCGAGACACAGTTTTTGCATTCGGTTACAATCTAAACACTGATCCGTGTGCCACTTCTTATGGGTTATTTAGGAAATATTACACAAAAGAGTGCTGAGGAAATGAACAGTAACTAAAGACTGAGAACATTTTGGCTATAGTTAATTCAGTTATTAACAAATTAAACATTGTTAAATGTTATGAATAATTCAGATACATAAAAAAAAAAAAAAAAAAAAAAAAACTATTAATGTACGGCAAAACCACACAACTTACAGTACATACTCACAAATTTTTGTATGGAATTTTATAAACCTAGACAAGTATAGTGAATTCAAAAAGTGAAACTTCCCAGTGCAGTTAGTTGGACTACATAGCAACACTCTAAAACGACGCTCAATCAATCAGATTAGAAGACTGGCACTAACTACTCCATAGAGTCTAGCAGTTAGGTTCCACAAGTTAAACCTTAAATCCTTTAAAGGCATGCCTACTGTGAGCTACAAATGATTAACTGATGGTATATACTTCTGCAAAAGTCAACACCCTACATTATTTCGCACACATGTATATATGAAGAATATTTCATTATTTCATGCATTGCATGATCCAATAACTTTTATACCTTAATCAGGAATATATGCCAAAAAATCCTAAATATTTTGATGCATTTGCAAGTGTAGACAGTGTGTGGGATTTATTCTTCTTTTTGTTTTTTTTTTCAAACATTTTCTTTTTTCCTATTCCCAATTAGTTACTTAGAGGTGTTTGAGGGTGATTATTGATTTTTAAATAATCATGGTTAACGATGAATATATCTTATTATATATATCTTTATTTTTTCATGGGAATTCTTTCCCACATTAATCAAGTATTTTAGTTTTTCTTTTTTACTACATTTGGAAAACGGAAAATAAATTCAGTATTAAAATTAATGCTGAATCTAAGTATAAGAAAGGGTCAAATAATAAAATGTGAAGTCTACTCCATTGTGCATCAATATACATTTTTGAGTTTAAATCTAAGTTTAAAGACTCACATCCTTTACTGGTCACACATCATCTCATCATATGAACTTGCATTGGTCATAACATTTTTCATGCTTATGAGTGGGACTGCAGCTTTAAGTTCGATAAATCAAAAATGAATATAGATATATTTCAGAAACTGTTCACAGCTGGCTCTGCAGAATCTGTATATACTGTGAAAGTGTCTCAAGAGAAGGGAAAATGTGAGGCAGCGTTTTGATTAATGAGATCATGGCGAGAGCGGTGAAATACTGATGGGAATGGATGAGAAGACTATTAAACACTGCGTCTCTGGAGTCGAGAGTCATAGCTCCACAGAGCGCCTCTGAAAGGAGATCAGGTCAGGGGAGATGCATGTGAGGGAGTTCCACTCCATGTCTCGGAGGAGGCGACGTGGATGTTAAGTGGGATAGCCTGTGCTGGAGATCTAGGTGGATCTGGTTTGCCAGGTCTGTCCTGCACTCTGTCCTCCTCCTCAGTCATGCTCTCTGGGGTTGAGGAGGGACGGGGGGCGAGAGAACAGAGTTCCGGCCCATGGAAGGCTCAACCATGCCGGAGTAAATCTGCCCTGATCCAACGGTTGTGTGCAGCTACAACCTTTATCTCTTGACTTCAGTCCAGATGCCACGAAAGAGTGAAGATAAACAAGACTGGAAGGGAGAAAGAGAGAAACTGCAGAAAAAAGAAAGAGAAGAGAGGGTGGTGGAGTGCTTATGAGAGAGCGGGAGACTTAGGGAGGGTGAGACAGATTAGCTGGTACTTTGCTCTGAATTCAGATCAGTCTGGCATGAGTGAGACCCAGCTGATGTGAGAACAGTGAACATGAGGCTGAGCTGATGGATACTGTATCTTACTGAGCACAAACATGCATGCTTTCATTGCTTTATGGGGACATTTCATAGGCTTAATGCATTGTGTAAAAGCTGTCCCCTTACCCTATACCACTCACAAAAAACTACTGCCATTTTTTTTAAAAAAGACCATTATGAACTTGTTTTCTCCTGGTGACCAAAAAATGTCTCCACAAGGTCAAAAATTTGTGGCATTGCTATGCGTGTGGGCACATTTGGTCCCCATATCATTGGGAATACCGGGTAAACACAAACACACACATAAAATGTACAGAGCCTCTAGAATTTGGTCATCATGGCTAAATTAATCCAGTTTATTTGACGAGAGTATCAGTCTACACACACATTTAAAACTATACATGTTTCTTCTGATCTTGAAGACCTTTATAAATGCTTGAACTCTAATGCTTAGATTTTTTTTTTTCAAAACTGAAATTTGAATTGCTGTTGTTATTATTTAAAAAAAAAAAAAAAAAAAAAAAAAAATGGACCAGAGAGAAAAAGAAATGCAGCCAACAAGTTCAAGCTTACACGGAAGCTCTATCCAAGACTCTTAGAAAAGCTTCCCAAGTGGACCCTCATGATGTTGGTTGAGTGAATGCCAAGAGGCAAAGGGTTTGCTACGCTGTTTTGAAAATAATATTTTTCAAATTA
>JAUMHP010000057.1:8987343-9002507 GCA_032361065.1 Enteromius trimaculatus
TTTTCTCTATGTATACATATTTACTTAAATGAAATAAAAAAAATATTTTCAATGATGAACAATCAGTCAGAAAGGATACTCAGGCATACACAAATAATGACATGAGCGAAAATGAGAATAACTTAACTAAGTGAATCAGATGTTAAATAGCCTAATATGATCCATAAAAAAGTTCAAATTCAAACCAAATGATTCAAACTGGCAAAGTAATTTATGATTCAAAACTTTTTTTAGCAAATCAACAAAAGAACCGTCAGAGTACTTTGTTACATGAGCTGCACTGTATGTTGCTGATCATAAGAGTCATTAGTTTTAAGAGCTAATTTGGGCGCAGTGTGTGCTTTAGATTCACTGAAGCAGTTTGTTCATGAATCAGGCTAAAAAAAGTCACACTGCATGTTTGTTTATGTGTGCAGCCCACAGTGCCAATTCACTATTAAAACACCTTCTTTTGGCATTATTTTGTGTCTTTTTATTTGATCATGTTCACTTGAGACTATACAACCCACAGGTTATAGGTAAAATGTAAGGTAAAATATGACTTTATGCTATTTTTATTATTGATTATTCTAAGATGTGCAATAAATACTAATACTGCTACAGTATACTACAGAATGAGTGAATGTGTCCAAAATTTACTTTAATTTACTGTACTTTTTTAAAGTATCCTATAAAAACAGCAGCAAATTCATACATTTTTAGATCACATAATTGATAGATTAATAACACTTTTCAAGTTCATAGACTGATATGCTAGCTGCAATTACAGAAAGGGAGTTGTACGGTTCTATGTGTGGGAATGAAGCAGGAAGCTCTAAACCTCGTCAGCTCTGGTAAGTTGTCAAATTCACTTTTTGCTAAATTATAATTTTTCAATGCTAAATCATAAAATTATCTCTGTCCTTCATCCTAACCAAAACCCCAGTCATAAAATCCAACATTAACCAAGGCAATATTGCAATATGTCTGCCAAAAACGTCATTGCAGGTTCCCCAAGTGTGGCTGCTGTGGTCTTTGAACCCTGGCCCAGGATAAACACTTTTCAGTATTACATCTGGATTTTAGAGCCATGTTTTTAGGACTTGGAAGCAAGGGTGCTAGGTGGTTCCCTGGCAGCTTCACCGGGGAGCTGACTCACATGGCTGGCAAAGTCCTGGGGTTTCTCAAGCAGGCCTTCAGAATTCAAGCCAGTGGAAAGAGCTACAGTAAACCCTCCTCAAGCCTTCCATGCTTTCAAGAGGAAACAAATCCTTTGAAAACACAGCCAACTCGATTTGTAGGGTTTTTTTTTTTTTTTTGGTCAGATGTCCCCAGCCAAGACAATGACATGACAGACTTGCTCTCTTCAGAGAGTAAAATTTATAAGCGTAAAATTAAGTGGCGGTTTTGTGGCCACTGGAGACCAACGATCTGAAATGATTATCTGGAAGGAACACTGGAGACTTACTAAGAAATACTGGCTGGTGATGTTCTTAAAACTCATTACTCCTTAGAACTTAAAATGATGAAATAACATGCATTATGTGGCATCAGCTCATAACCAGAGTCTTCTTCTTAAATTTGAACCCTCCAGGTCTGTTTCTCACTTTGTCCCAGAAGGATCCTTTCATAATCAGATCAGCTTATCAACTCAGGTAACTGTGAAGACACTTTATGATGGGACCACGCTATATGCCTTTATATATTAAAGTTTTTCCTGGATGCTAAACACAACCTGTACTAAAATACACTTTATATTACAACACAGCACTTACAGAGGCCAAATAACCTTAGTTAACATTTCAAGGACTATCTAGTGGAAGAATTGCAGTTAATGAATTTGCTTAATAAAATAAGACACTTAATAAAATGGTGCTCAATCATAAAAAACGTTTAGGGAAAGTTGTTTCAAGCATTATTCATCTGGATTAAGTAGGATTTGTGAAGGGTACATGGTTCAATCACATAGAGCATGTTGAGTTCACTGCTATATCCCTTGATGCTGAAAAGGATTTTGATTGGTTAGACTTTTTAGTTGCATTATTGACTTAATCGGGTTTTGGACTCATTGGATAAAGATTGTATGGTAATCCAACAGCAGCCGTAATAACCACTAGTCTTATATCACCCTATACCGCACTGACATATGGAACTAAGTAGGGCTGGCCATTTTCTGCAGTCTTTTTTTGGTTGCCCTTCAGTCTCTTGCTCTTTTAGAGCTGACTGTAAAATAACTAGTCATGTACGCAAATAATATTTTGTTAATTTACAAAGTATTAACAAGTGTTGCTGATCTATCATATATATTGCTCCAAATGTTATGTAGACACATCCAATATGGTAGCGATGTGCATGTTAATAAGCAACTAATTCAAAGTGAAAATTGTTCTCTAATATGTTACTAAGAAATGTAGAAAATGTAGCATTTTTCAAGCAAAATATAGATATCAAAATGCCAAACAATAAATATATTGTTCAAAACGATGGCCTCAGACACGTATTATACCAGGCCATAAAAATAACTGTCAGAAGCTGTACAATCAAGAGGTACTCTGAAAATGGTGATGGAGTTTAATTTTAAACAAATTCTTAATTAAATAAAATACTTAGAAAAATATGCCCAGACATAGGGGCATCCCTTATTTCTTCATTTGTCCTCTTCCCTTTATGAAACTAATTTAAGAAGAAAATTAAATAAAAACAAAATAAAAAAATCAGCCCAATTTCTGGGGGAAGGTTAATACATATATTTTTTTTTTCTTATATGAAACTGCTGTCCATCCCACCAAAAAGTAATGAGTAAATAGGGAGATTTCTGGAGAATAAAATTAATTAACATAAAATGTTTTCTTTGAGAGCAAAGGGGTTCTTTTTGAGGGTTTAGAAACTTTCCAGGTTTGGTGAAAAACTGTTATGGATGAGTAGCAGCAAAGAGAGATCCAACTTTAACACTTTATGCTGTTTAAGTTCTACAGGAGAAGCAGAAAGATGCAAACAAACCCATTCTGGTCATGTATGTGAGTCAGATTTATAATTTATAGGCATTTAACAAAGCCAACATCACTATATATCACACTATGTATGACTTTTGCATAATTCTAACATATTGATAGTAAGAAGAAAACAATACACTGGAAAGAACAGGTCAATAATTCAGTGAATATATAATGGCTGAAGGGATTGCAGGCACTACACCCTTAATCGTGGCTATATTCCCATACCTTATAGCTAAAGTAATACATGATAATCGTAGCAGTGGAATTAGGTCAGATTAATCACAAATATTTTAGAAATTGTGTTTCAGCCCATCTACATTCAACATTAATTCAGGATATTCATTTTACTGGAGTATCACTCTGGCCAGGGTTCAAGAGCTGCATAACCATTCAGTCACATGACTGATGTCTGTGACATCATCAGGAGAACTGGGAGCATTTGAACCACCCTTGTCATTGTGATGATAATGAAGGCGGAGCGTGTCATCACTCCCTCCTTTGTTAATATTATTCATGACATTTTCTGAGAGTTACACATTTCTCCGTCTATAAATGATTTCCCACATTCCCTCCAGATCTGTCTTTGTTTGCTTTTATCACAATATAGAGACTGTATCGAAAGCCATATGTGAAAATCAGTTAACGCACCATTCAGAATTGAGGTCGGGGAAAAAATAGTTCTTTAAAAGTTTACCCAAACCCCCCCCCTCAAGGCTGAAGTTGTGAGTGGTTTGCTCTGGGGGAAGCTCAGTCATGAGTGAATGACAAGCCCTGGACAGCTCCATTAGGAAAACAGATGGTGGGGGAGTGGAAAAAAGGCTATGTAACAAATGTAATATTGTCTGAACGCAGGAGGCTGCAGGACCTGCTCACAGCTTGAGCGCTTGGCTAGAACTCAAACCATCCGTTTTAGCCAGCGAGCGCCCGGCGGACGGTCAGTAACCAGCTGAGGCGCAGGTTGACTTGCACGGTCAGTAGCCGACTTCTCCGCGTCACGCATCAGGTAGTTATCTCCACAGCGCTCGTGAAGTGAGACCGTGCCTGACCAGCTGTCTTTGAGGCCACACGAAAGAGAAAGAACGCCAGTGAGAGGACAAAGATTCCTTCTGGCACTGCCTTCATTTAAATCAGCTTGTCAGAGATGACAGTTGATGGAGGTTAGTGCTCATTTCCCTTGTGTCCTTTTTCATCTTTTTAACTGGAGAAATACAGTTTTGGTCTCCTACATCCATCTACTCCTGATGCTATTTACCTCAAGCACTGTCCTATCAATTCCCTAGCATGTCATCATTTACTCATCCTCATGTTGTTCCAAATCAGTTTGACTTGATTTCTTATGTGGAACACAAAAGAAGAAAAATGTCTCTGTGTTTTTATTTAGTCAATGAGGTCCACTGGGATAACTTTGGACCACAATGAGTTTCATTTATGGACAAAAATGGTTTAAATGTTCTTCAGAATAGCTTATTTTTTATATTCCACAAAATAAAGTTTTGGAATGACGTGACAGTGAATAAATGATGGAAGAATTTGTGTTCATTCAAGAGACAAAATACAGGAGAAAAGTCAAAAAGAACCTTGCGATTGTAGGTCATTCATCTCCTTATTTCATTAGTATTTTAACCCCAGCTTTAACCCGACCACTTCAAAAGCACAGAGCCAAATGATCCCGAAGTGTTGTGTCCCCCCCTCATGGGAAGATGTATTTCAGTGGGTCATGCTGTTATTGAAAATGTCACCCATCTACGGCGAATGGGCTCGCATCTGCGACTCATTAGTCAAAACGAAGCACAAGATCACTCTACATAAACATACACCCTGATTAATACCGAGAGTGTTGGCGTGTGACAGGATAAGACAGGGTACGGAGAGAGAGACACAATTACACGCTTTTACAGTCTAGACGTTTCCAGAGAGAAACAACGGCAGCATACCCTAAAATACTAATAAGGTTATATTTGTGCTTTAAAAACAAGAGTGAGGCCAAGTCCTGGCTCTCATTAGATACTCTGACTGTGTGAAGGAGAATAAGGACAGAGCCGCAGATAACAGCGCCAGGAGAAATCTAGCCAAGTCCTTCAAAACTGGCCCAGTGAGCATGAGACACCTCGCTGGCTCACAACATCCAAAAATATGCCCATGTATTTGTGTTTAATCAACTTATACACGGATCCCAAAGGAAACATCGAGTGACATTTAACGCATCATCAGAAACAATCAAAATGCAGTTTGTTCATTAGATTGAAAGAGCCACCCCAAAATGACCTTAAGTGGACCTTAAGTGCCTCTCCGTGCTATATTTAGCATTCTAGAGTTCTTGGAAAAAATGGTCACTCCAGTAAATGCTGCAGTGCCCAATGCCAATCTCAAAATGGCCAAGCAAAACCACTCTGGGATCCGTGGAGGTTTTTTGTTGGCCTTAACGTGGTTTAACTCAAACCAACCCCATTAGTGGTCTCAACTGAGCTGTGTCGACTTCCTACGTCACGTTACATTGGACCTCACTTGGCACTGTAGGGGAAAAATCATAAGACATACCTATTAGGAAATCAATAAAATATAATGGGGCGATGAAAAATCGGCACCTCATCTCAAATGAAATGAAACAGATACAGACGCAAAACTGGTTTACCGATCCATCTCTGTCTTCCTCTCACTTCCTTTCTCATCGGTCAGACTGTGGTTGTATTGATTTGTGCCCTCTGAAAAGCCAGGCTTGTATTCTAGGTGGTATCTCGTACCATTACAGCTTGGCACCCTGTGTGGAGGAAACGACGATGATCGGTGCTGTAGACCCGGCCGCCTTCCTCCATCAGCATTAATGACAGCCTCACTGCAAGAGAAGGAAACTATATATAATAAAACACTGCATTATGGTGAGGAAGATTTTTGCAGGTTATTTTTCTCAAATTGCCTCTCAGGCCGTCAGATCAATGAATGACAATGCAATTCTTGGAAGGAGTTGGCGGTATCATATTATTAACTTCATCTAAGTCTGCAGAAATGTTCTGCTTGTTATCAGCACAAATCTAACAAAATTTATGCTCATTAAAACAACAACAACAACAAAACACTTTACTTTTCCCAAAAGGAATTGCTTTTCAAGTCTAATTATCTTACATCTCAAGCAAATATGACATTTCTCAATATTCAGTTTTAAAGATATTGCAATATTTTTACTGGAAAAGAAGACATAAATACTTAATAAAAATGGTGAAACATGTCAAAGTGGCAAAAAAATAAATAAAAATAAAATAAATAAATAAAAATAAAATATTTACCACATATAAAAAATGTAATTCCATTACAACCAGAATAAATAGCATAGTAGAAAATACTGATAAAACTGTATAGTTAACTTGCAATGACAAAACCACATCACAGAACAGTACTACGGCATTAAAAAGTAATTTAGTGGTCCTTTAGTTACATTCTACTCCACAATATTTGATATAGAAATAATAACAAAAATAATAACACTAATAAAAAATATGAGAAGAAAATCACATATTTTCTCAATGTATCCTATAAATCAACTCAAGCTTGACATATCTCATTTTGGGTTTGATAATATTTTCTCCATTTCTACATATCATCAGTGAGCGCTATTAGTCTTATACAGTAGTCTAGTGTTCCAGTTGTGCTTATAGCCTAGTGCTCAATGACTTCAACTAAGTATCTCACCTTGTTTTATTTGCCTCCAGCAACATCTCACATTGGAAAGAGACTCACAAACACACCAGAGTGTTAATGAGTTCCTGAAATCACTACCTAAGACCCAAGGCTGGGCGTGAAGAGGCTGACAGGTACAATGATGGAAACCAGGTGTGTGTGTATGTGTGTGTTTCGAGACGGTCGTAAAAATTGACTTTGAAAGACTGACTCATTGGCTACCCACAAAAATAACTGCTCTTTACAACCTGTTAGTTTACATTATGTATTTGTGTTAAACATCGTCTATTCAGATGAACAGTTAATGAGAAAGATTACAGGGTCTTATGAGTGGGCAGAAGCCTTTGGCTATATATGTTTCTAGTGAAGGTCATACCCATTTGTTTGACCTTTGACCTGCAGTGCCCTACAGTGCTATTATTTTCTGACTGGGCTGGAAGGTATTCAGTCGACTTTATCCTGAAACTCTGAACAAAGAATAAGTAGATTCGATAACTTGCTCATTTTTCTGGTGGAAACATTATACATGGCACATACACACACATGGGGTTTCTTTATGCTATACGCTTTTATGTTACATGTTTGTCTAAAACAAGAGAGAGAGAGAGCAAAAGAGGGCAAAATGTCAGTGCCTCTGTCTCCATTACAGTACTGCTTGTTCCTTGTTTTCAGTTCTGTAATCAGACCTGCATTAATTCTGAGATGCCCGTGTTGACACTGCTGGAAGCAACATGACTTCTAACCTCTGGAACCATCTTACTATTTACTGTTGACCAATTAAGACTGTCTGCAAATCAATAAAGAGCAAAAAAAGTGTCCAAAATACAACTTAAGAGCAAGGTTCCTATTAAAACAGTGAGCTCCTGACACAAACCTCAAGATGGTAGATAGTAACGCAATTATGATTATTTATTTATTTCTATAAAACAAGATGATCAATTAAAATGTAAAATGGACTATGTTATCCAATACTTTTTTTATTCCTTAAATCAAATTAAATGAAACAGATTTAGCTCCATGATAGATGTTTCAGGTGTTTACAATATTTGCCTCAAGCTAAGTAGGTATATTACATAATTATCTTAGCAACATGCAAGCAACAAACCCTTTCCCCTTCTTCAAGATTGTTAGCATGATGTAATCATTTCTGAGAGAGGTAAAATTACAGTTTGCTACAAAAACGTTACATTCACCACTAGAAACTGGGAAATTATTTTTTATTTCATTTATTATTTGATTGCCCCTTTTTTATAAAAGAAATTTAGAAATCATACGTCACCACAAAACTGAACCAATATGAAATTATATGTAAAAAACATTTCATGTTCAACAGGGAGGCAGCATCTCTTTAAAATAAAATTGCATAGACTATATGCAATATAGTGTATACACACACACACACATATATATATATATATATATATATATATATAATTCTTTTAATAATTTTTTTTGTAGTTGATTATTTTCTCATCCATTTTAAGTAGGTGCACGCCTACTCTGAGAAAACGCCATTGGGCTCATACACGCTAACTGCTTTCAAGCTTTGTGAGCTAATCCACTGTTCTCCTCCTGCTCTTGTGCTGATGTGAAACCAATAGTGTTATCCAGGCGGATGCACCATAGCATGAAAGACACACATGCTCACTTTGAACGTGTACGTGAGACAGTGGCACTGATGCGAATAGTACCGTTTAATCAGATTCCTAATATGCGCCAGCATTGGACGGATTTGCTGAATTATCCAGCACTGGGTCGCTGAAGTCTCTGGACTATGTGTGTCTGTGTGCGTATGAGAAACAGATGCTTGCAAGGAGCTATTGTATGGCTATTATACAGGGCAGACTCCTTATTCACACAGATACACAAAGCTGAGGGAAACACTTCTAAACCTTGGGTGTCTGTGGGGATTTGAACAGATTCATTCACACTCAACCTTTAGAGTAGATGTCATTACTGGCTTCATCAAATGCAACCCAGGAAATACATGCCTCTACGTACATTCCTTCAACTCTGTAATTATGTAGCTTACCTTACTGTACGTTTTGAGGGAGTTTTAAAGTAATGTCCAGAAAGCGGGGCTAAAACGTGTTAATATGTGACCGTGGCATGTATTTTATTATGTTTTGTGTATTAAAATAGTAAAGTTATTTAAAATTATAAACATTTTCTGATTTTCTGATTTACAGTATAAAACAGAAATAAGGAATTTCGTGAACACACATATTTTCCAGGATGTGTAGCCTGTGAGTAGAATATACATGTAGTAATAATCACTAAATAATTAACTTTTTCTCCTAAGTATGGCACTCTTCTGTACACAAAAATGTGAAAAATTTAAAAAAGGCATCCAAGGTCAGGAAGAAGACATACAAAAACAAAACACATAAAATCAATTTCTGAGTCAGTTAATTGCTTTAAATTCATCAAAGACCCACATCTCCTCAATTTCCTCAATTTCCCCCTTCTGCCTTTTATCACTATTCCTCCCCATTCCTTTCCGTTAGCATTTCTCCCAGGGGGCTTTTAGGCTTTGCCCGGTTGGGGTGGCGACGTACTTTTGTGTGTGTCTGCGAATACAATATGGGTTTAACATCTCTGAACTTAGGAGCGAATCCTGGATGCCGCCACAAACCCAATTAAGCGAGAGTCAATAGAGAGCAAATTAAAAAGCCTCTGGGCTTTAAACGGTGCCAGAAAATGCCAGTCGTATCAAGATGGTCAGGGCCACAAACAAAGACGCGGACGGCCCTGGTTTCATCCATCCAGTACCGTTATTAGAGAGAGGTTTAGTGCTCTCTTTCACAGGGCAAGAGGAGAAGGGAGTTCATTCACACAGGTCTATGGGTCGAACAAAATGGCAGCCATGGGGGCGAAAGGCATTGGGTTTGTTCAGCGAGGTGTAAACGACCACCTCTCAAGAACCACAATAAAGAACAAGCGGTGATTGAGAGAAAAATCTATGAGGAACTTTGACATGGATTAAGTGACAAGAAAAGAAAAAGATGGTGGTTAGTGCCACTCAACGTGGATAGATGTTCTTTTCAGAAGAAGCACAGAGGCGGAGTAAATAAAATTCTATCTATCTATCTATCTATCTATCTATCTATCTATCTATCTATCTATCTATCTATCTATCTATCTATCTATCTATAATAAACAAACACAAAAATGAATACATACTGTACTAAAAGAGTGCAGGCACAATATAAATGTTAGCCCCCAAAATGTTACACCCTCTTGCACTACAGGCCTGTAGAATGCTTGAATCTGATTGACTGATTGAATGTTGTAAGGTGTGCAAATATTTTCAGGGAACCGAACACAGCGAACGTAGTTCCAATCAGCTCTTTGACCACAATACAGTTCAATATCAATTCGCCAAACGGTTTCTATTATCAAAAACAAAATAACCAAAATCCACAATGACTCTGGCCAAACAAATAAGTATAATAATCGATATGATAAAAATCATTTCCATGTTTTGCCACAAAATGTACATTTTATTGTACAGCAAGCACATACTCTATCTCTCCCTCAGATCCACACATATTCACATACACGCTAATGTTGTTAGCCCTAGCTTAACTCTGATGACTCAGTGTAAAAACAACTTGACTTCTCACAAGCGAGGTTACAAAAGAGCTGTTGGTGAAGAAAGTGGAGTTTCACTGTTTTAGCCGAACTGTCACCCCCTTGTCTGTGTTGTTATATGTCACTAGTTCATTTTAGTATTTCCTGTGTCTCTTTATTTGGTCTTGTTTCTGTTCTTGTTAAGTTGATTAGTTTACCCATGCCACCTGTATTCCTCACCTGTCCTGAATTATCCCCAGTGTTTATAAGCCTGTTGTGTTTTGTCTTGAAATGTCAATTGTCAATGTTATTTTGGTGTGTCTGTATCCTGCCTGTCTTTGTATTCGTGTTTAAATTAAAGTTCTCGTTCCAATCCAAGTTCTCATCATCGCCTGCTTGTGTGTGCGCATGTCGTGATTTTGCAAGAAAGATGTTGACCCAGGGACACGCCTAACTCAGCAAAATCAGGATGCGTGGGTAGCCACGCACCCTGACACAAACACTTTTAAGAGATGCACAGACACTCTCTCTCTCTTTCTCTCTCTCTCTCTCTCTCTCTCTCTCACCCACACTCACTCACTTAGTTATTAACTGCATTAGTCTGCTATTAACAGCTCAATTCTCCATTACTAGGTCTAAAATTACATTTTGGAATTGACAACAGAGACATTGAATGAGATGCGAAAGAAATAATTCTACTCACAATAGTGTTTTTTTTGTACAAAAACCAGAAATAAATCATCTGATTGATGTCTTGGCAACTGTAGTATAAGCAGAATATTTGACTCCGGGCTGTTGAATAATTAGAAAAATAATTAAATTATTAGAAAAAAATAATGCATACCCGAAGTGTAATGGCCACTCCGCAAATCATCACCTCGGGTGTGCATTATTTTTCTAATAAATCAAAGGCCCGTTCTCAGTAATTCCTTACACTCTCATAAATAAAGGTACAAAAGCTGTCACTGGGGTGGTGTCATATCTCTATTAGGTTCAAATATGTATTTTTTGTGTCTAGATCTTCTCTATCTAACAAGAATAGTCTCTCCAGTAAGATGACACTTCAGATTCATGTCCTCAGTGCACCACTTAAAATGCATTCTTTGTTTCTGGAAGGTTTTCCTCTCTTCAGTTGCAATACAATAGTGCACCCAACTGCAGCATAGAATTCGAACAGTTCTTTGATGAACCCCTTCATATGAGGGTCGGTGGTAGGTTCTTACCTTTTAACCCATCTCAAAAGAATTGGAACTGATTCCATAGCTCCTACCCTGCCTTTTACCACTGGGGACTTAATGCAGCCTCCCCCCACTAGTGGCATGAGAACTGCGTGAAAGCAGTGCTTTTCGCTTGACTAAAGACCCTCTCCTGGCGCGAGGTGAAGCGAAGAGGGCTAAACTAATTACCAGACCCGCTTCTCTAAGCCTGGAGCTCAAGAAACACAATGGAAGCTTCTGCTTCTCTTCTATTCGTTCTCTTCCCCACATGCTGCCATCACCGCAGCCAACAAAAGGACTCCATTAGAGTAATTAACAGCTAAATGAAATGCACTCTTGTTTTGTGTGTTGAACTAATTTTTTTCACCCCACCACCCCCTCCTTTCCAACCTTATTTTATCCTTGTGAAAGACAGAAGACCTTTCAGTTTTCGTTTTGGGATGCTCAGCACATTGAAAGCGGCCAAAAACGCAAATGCAAAGCTGTGAGGGATTTCTACAGTACCTTCTCACCACCATCCTGTGATGTAGTTCAACTTCTATTTTGCTGTGTTTATTATTTATTTGTTATTTTGTCACTCTGCCACAGGAAAGTAAATAAATCAATCTGCCATAACAGCAATTATTAGTCCAAAGAATATCAGGGAGCCTTAGTCTCGAGGGCTGTGGTGTTGGTTTAGATTTGGACGTAGAGTCTAGACGATCATTTATTTTCACATCGGTACAGTTTATAATGAATAAGAGTCTGATGACCTAGAAAACCATTAATTTACTGAATGTAAAAACAATCAGAGGAAAAGAAGGAGCGAAAGGGAGTGAGAGAGAAGAAAAAATAGGCATGGAATGGATTTTTATCATCGGTCTGTTATATTGTTGAGAAAAGAATTGGGGCTAATTGTGGAAATGTTTTGATAAGTTCTGTCAAACTTACTGTAAAAGGGAACAAAGAACATATTTATTTGGCAGATTGATGTCCTACTCCTGATAGAGAGCTATCTGATCCTGAACTTCCAAATAGCATTAATAATTATCTACTGATTAAGTATTTTGACCTCAGAACCAAATTAAATTTGTTTTAATTACGGGTTCTCTGATATGAAAAATAATGCAGATCCAGATAAGCGGACAGTTATTTTACTTTATTACTATATTATATAAAGTTATGACAGATAACTGTTAAAAGGCTTATATATGATGTAATTTGTAAAAATAAATAAATATAAAATTAATGTTTGTTTATATAAAAACAGATAAATAGCCAATAGCTAATGTGGTACTGATGTGCACTTTTAGTTTTAATTAATATCTCCAAAATCTCTAAATACTAAATACCTGCTTAAGAATAAAAGGAAAATAAATCAAAGATGCTGATTATTGTGCATGTTGTACAGCTGCTTTAGTATTGTGTTTGCTACCTGTGGAGCAAATCTGACATCCTCATCCTCAAGAACAAGTCTTTAACTAATCACAGAATTTCAAGTTCAAACAACTATGGCTGTAATGGCTAATGAAGCGCAGACATAAGAGATAAATGAATGTAAATGCACTTGCATTATGTTTATTTATGTTAATGTAAGCTCTCCGTGTCTCACTTTGTCCCACTGAACCACAGGCAAACACAGCAGGTGATGAGAGCTTCACAGACGTCCAATTTGACAGCTACACACCCTCCAATCAGCACTGAACTGTGGGATTGTGTGCATATGTGCTTGTGCATGTGATTAGATGCAGGTGTGAACTGGGTTGGCTTTCTGGAGAGATGTCTTAGGGAGACAGGTTAAACGCACAAGGTCCTGTCTGCGGTAGGTCCTGTTTTACAAACGTATGGTGGTGTGCTGCACGCTTTTTTGTCAACAATGCACAACACACTGTCAACACTTCAGTCTCAGTGCTCTATCTGTGTGACAAAAGTATACTTAGGCCCTCTGAATACTATAATTAATGAGTAGCAATGAAATGTGATCAAAAAATCATTAAATAATAAGCTGTTTTGATCACAGTTCTGCTCTAAAAGGCTCTGGAGGTTTCTAGAATGTTGAACTCTTCTAGAGCCGTGCTATGTTTTGTCTGATATATCGGCCCCTTAAGGGCCCATCAGAGCATGTCCGTCTGATGTGTTAGCAGTTAAGGGTAGGAGTGGATGCACACCTGCGTGTCCATCACCGTAATGCCCTTTTCCTAAACACTCCCACCTGAATAGTTGTCACACACAAATATTCACCCCTTACCCTTTTTCCAACTGTAGGCCTTGGTCTTTCCACAAAAAAAAATAAAAAATAAAAAAATAAAGAAATGAACGAAATTGACAGGATTAATGTTGCCCATATCAGTTACATCTGTGTTTGGTTAAAATATGTAACATTTCATATTCTGAAGCAGAAATATGTTAAAGAGAGATAGGGAGACTATTTATAGTTTCGATGTCTTAATCTCTTCTCAGGGACGCCCTTGGCTATTTACGTTTATCAGAGATGCAATTGAACTTCCCTCTTTTTCTCTTTGGATCTCTAGCACACACACACACAGCATTCATTGTTTTTAGCCTGAGTTTAGCCTTGAAGTTAATGAAACAGCAGCGGGAGGTAAGCCACAGGTTTTTTTTTTTTGCTATTAAATGACTGTTTATTTCCCTGGATAAGCTCCCATCCCAGAATTCAGTCCATGAAAGTTATGAGCATGGGGGAAAAACATGGAGTAATTAAAAATGGTAAGAAACACTACATACCAATGATGACTGGTTCGTACGACTTCTTAGTCTAAAACTCTCTCAAACCACCCAAGGTAGCAAACAATGAACTTTATCTTCATTGTTTTTTCCACAGCTTGAGTCTCTAGCTGCCTTGTTTATCTGTTGTTTTTTTCCTTGTAAACAATTCCCATGTATATATATATATATTCTAACCTGGGTCAGTGTTTTACTTCAGGTCTCCTGTTGTGTTTGCATGCATGCAGATAGGGGCCGATTCGGGGCTCTAATTTCTTCGCTGTGGTAGACCGAGACAACGGTGCGGCTTCCTCTGATAGCGTTGACGTAAAACAACACTCACTTTATCAGAGTCAGGCTGCTGTAATCACTAGCCTGAAATTACCTGTCCTCCGTCAGGCCTCAGGTGACTGCGCACATTAACTCACATTCTGTTTTTTGTCTCTCTCTCACAGCTAGACTCTGAGGCTGGGTCTCAATTCACATAGAACGTCGCTCCTTCAGACTCCTCTAACAGGTGCTGTTTCTGTTTGCATGTAAACATTTATATATGCAGAGGTACTGTACACACACACACAAATCCATTAGCATACCATCCATGCTTTTTTGGGGCATTTTACCATCAACAGTAGCCTACATGCTTTGTCCTAATCTTGCATGTTAAATATGATGGATAATGCAATTTGGGATGCAGCTTGTACTAAGAACGTGTGACTGCCCTTGTGAAAAAGTGTGCTTAATTGTTTTGAATGGGTACTTGAAATTGAGACTGCAGATAATATAATATCCATTATAAAATATATAAAGGTCACTTAAGGGCACTTAAAGAGAGTAAAGATTTTTGCCTGTTTCTTAATATAATTTAGTATTTTGTATGTGTGTACTTTACAGTGATTTCAAACTAAATATTTACTTAAAATTAGTGCAATAAAATAAAAGTGTACCTGTAAACTTATTTTGTATACATAAATACACACATGCATGAATGCATAGGAGAAATTTGTTACTATATATACAGTATATA
>JAUMHP010000057.1:9029761-9047184 GCA_032361065.1 Enteromius trimaculatus
TGTTTATTTTTATTTGTGTATTTATGCATTTATTTATTTATTTTTATTTTAAATAGCAACATTTATGGAAAGATAGATTGATTAAAACTGATTAAATAAATAACCTTAGTTAGTTTGCAAACGTCCTTCTTTAAAATAAAGTTTTTGAAAATTGTTTTACTTGAAATAAATGATTAATTTGACAATTTGTTGTCTAATGCAATAACATTTTAAAGTGTGGCTTAAGTGTCTTTTAAATACTTTTTAGTCCCCCTGTCAGTTTGATCTCTGTGATCTGGTGTCACTGTAAGCACAAATGGCTGTGCTACTTGAGCGTCCAATTAGGATCCTGTGTCACGGCGTTGACATGTGAAGGACAGAAAGGTGCGAGTGTGTGAGAGGGAGAAGAGAGGGGAGGTTGTTAAGTGGTGACAGTCGCTGTCACTGACCACGGAAAGATCTAAGACACATGGTACAGTGGCACTGATTTTATAGCGGAACATAAGACAGAGGTCAAAGGGCAATGGCTACATGCCAGCATGCATATCACATGTCTCTGTGCATGCTCCAAGTTCATACATTTAATGGCTGTGACAAATATTACATTACACACTCGGAGCTTTGATTTTCTATTTGTGGTCTTCAGTAGATTTCAGTTACACATGCCTGTAACAAATAAAATGAGGTTATATTTAGTTATCATTCAGAACATTCCAGCCATCGCCTGTGCGAACTAAATTACATTATTGAATATGAACATGGTTTATTAAAGCAATAAGACAGGAAGGCTGTGCAATACCAATGGGAACCTTACCACAACATGGAATGAATTGCCTAACTCTTCTAATACTTGCTATTAAAACTGTTGTATTATTATTCTTATTGCTGCTCTTAACTGTTATAACAATGTGTATAATATATTACAGTTTTAGCTATCTGTTAAAATTTGGAATCTGACATTTTTAAACAGCCTTGTAATTTATATAAATAAAGTGAATTCACCCATGATTTGATTTATCTATATAATTGCATTATTTTTGTATTTTGTGTTTTAGTTCTGGAAATGACATAATTTCTCTCTCGCTCTACACACACTCACTCTTTTCCGTTTTCCTCTCCTATTAAGCCAGACGCAAAGTTTTGCTACCAGTGTCTGTTGGTATTCCTGTCACGTGAAGCATGGTTCCAAAGGAAGATTTGAAATGGAAAAGCTCAAATTTATCCTTTGACTAGAAGAGAGGCAGGTATGAGGACTCTTATGCATCGGTTGTATTTGAACTACAAAAAAGGCTAAAGTGTAAAAGAAATGTTGAAACCTCAAATGTATTTAGCATCACTGTGGCTGATTTTATCAAGCAGAAAATTGAATGTCGAATGCATCTGAATAATAGAGGAGGGTTTCAGTCAGAACAACATCCAATTCAAATAATATCATGTATGAATGCGGGGTAGTGTGTGCTTCAGCTTTCTTTCTATTTGAGTGCTGTGTTTTATTTTAGTATGCACAGCAGAGCAGGTAACACATATGACAGATTTTAAGAACATCTTTGAGATTAAAATGAGGTAAATTCCTTTAAACTGAAATTACCCTAACGGTTAATTTGAATGAACTGTTCATGTCTGTATGTTTATTTGTGAGTGCATCTGCCTTCACTTTTACCATGGACAGATCTCACTTTATTGACTTGTGTTTATGTCACAGTGAGTTTGAGTGTCTTTTTAATGACATCATCGGTTTCCACACCAAGAGACAAGGACACATTAAAGGTCATTGATAGGGTGATAGATAGAGTAAGGAGGTGATTCTAGAACACTGTCTTTATTTAGCTGTTATTTAATGTAATGTAATATAATACAATGCAATAATATCACATAATATTGCGCAAAGACAAATTTAATTGATTAAAATCTGGATAGTGAGAAAGAAAGAAGGAGGTGTGTGTGTGTGTTGGGGGGTTCCCAAAATACAGTATAATAGTCAACACTGTTAGTAATATGAAATGTTTCTTAAGCAGCAAATCATAATTTCTGAATAATCATATGATACTAGAGTAATGACTGCAGAAAATTCAGCTTAGCCATTATGGAAATAAATTACATTTGGTTTATTAAAATAGAAAACAGCACAACATGCCAACATTTTGTTGATTAAAAAATGTAGCACTAGTGAGCATAAGACTTAAAAAGTTAAGTACAAAATTGTGTGTATGTGTAGAAATAAAATATTTGTTTTAAATGAAATGATATGGGTAGTTGACGTATGAATGTCTCTCATGGTGTGACTTAAAAACAAAAAAGCAAAACAAAACTGAAGATAAACCTGTCCCTCTATTTAACTTTTTTTGCTTTTGGCATGCCATTGGACACAGTCCAACTTTTTTTTATTAAAAAAAATAAAAAAATAAAAATAAGTCAAGTCCTACGTCCGGCTGGGATTGTAGGTGGGTGGAGTGAATAACCAGCGTTCACTCCACCTTCAATTCCGTAACTGAGGTCAGACCCTTGAGCAGGGCACTGAACCCCCAAATGACTGATACAGCATGCAGAAATGGCAGATGTAGTATGCATTACACTTGTACCTACAGAACATGCTTCATCAAACAAGAAGTGTCAAATTCAGCAAACGCAAAGTCTAGGAATTTAAATGCAACCAGTGCCTTTGCAGTTTAATCTATTCTTGTCTTTCTCTCAGGTTAACAGAAGCTCCAGACCTTTCTCCTGTCTCTTGTTTTTCTTGTGGCGTGCACAGCGAAACACCCACACACAAACATTTGCTCTGTATCTTTTAATGAGATCGGACTTCATTAGCGTGACCCTCTTCTCCAAAGCTCCTCCGGTCTCATATGCAAACGATCTTATTAGCAGCACTGCCGTGGTTCTGATAGCAGCATGTTGGGTGTGCACGTTACTTGCAATGACGACTAATGAACTGAGGCCTTTGTGGACACTGAACATCAAGAAATACATCTATGTGTGTGGAGAAAACTGTAAAGATTTCAAGAGGAACATTTATTTTTTTGAGGAGACTTGGGAGAACAGCTGATTATAATTGTGTGGAAACATATTTCGTTTGGGCTCACCCAAAAATTACACCAAAGACGTAGATGAGTTTGTTTCATTGTTCGAACAGATATGGAGAAAATTAGCATTGCAACTCTTGTTCCAACCTGGTATCAAAAAAAAAAAAAAAACGTGCCATACTGCATGTTTTGCCACAGTTTCAAAGATAAATGTCCACTGAGCGGTGCTAAAACACAGGTTCAATCTATGAACCCCAGAAAGTTTTTTTTTTACAATGATATAGGTACGTATTGTTGTGTTTTTATTACGTAAAAATATCTGGGGACTGTCGCTAAAAAATAAAGTGTGCCGCACTAGTTCTCAAAAGTGAAGTCATCGCCCCCAGGTGGCCCAGTATAGGTAATAAATCCCACTCTCTCCATGTAATCTAATGTAATGCGAGAAAACTAAATAATAATTTTATTTCAAATATTTTTAAAAAATATTTTACATTTTTTCAAATATGTTTTTTGTCAGTTTTTTCTGGATTTTATCACGCTGATGTAAGGTAGGCTGATAATTGCTTCTCTGAGTGAACTGATGGGCCAATGGACTTTTTTGGGATCAGATAGAGATTGGAGTTGTTTTTAGCTTATTTTAACAAAAGTCTCTTATATGGCAATAAGAGACTTTTGTAAAAAAAAAAAGGACCACTTAGGCTAATTTAAAAAAAAAGGTTTAGGGCATGTGTTTTTGATTGACTAAGTGGTAGTGTGGGCAGGACGCGGCTCCACTTCGCTCTCTACTGTGCAGACTCCGGTCCCAAATTCACTACTGCGCACAGACTCTGGTCCCAAATCAGCACAATATGGCCGCATCCTATTGGGACAATGGCGGCTTCACTTTTAGTCATGTTTTTTATCCATGTTTTTTACAGTCTATGTATTGAACATTTATTCTGACAGCAGTGTTTGTAAATTATATGTGTGTTTGTTTTACTGATTGCTGTGGACAGACATTCAGTGTTACTTTCCTGTTGCAGCTGGGCTAGGAGCATTTGCCTGCCCTGTTGTAATGTGAACCTCAGTCAGAAATATTTTTGAAACAGAAGGGAGATCAGCACACATTCAGGCTGAATTATTGCATTATTGAATTATTAAAACAAACACAGGCTGCTCTCTGTTCTGGTTCTGCATATGAGGGCTCTTTGAGTGACACAACCAAGCAAAAATAAGAGTTAGGAAATTAATACTTGATTATAGGAGTCCAAGAAATCTCCAAACAACTTAAAAATTTACTCAAGAACTCTTTCCAAAACTATAACCTGGGTTAACTTTTAGGGCTAGGAATTTTGTAATTAAAACAGTGAACATGCAAAATATACTGAATGTGTGTACTCATTTAAAACATATGTTTTACATTTTTCATAGAAATATTTTTGGGATGGATTTCTGTATAATGTAAAAAAAAAAAAAAAAAAAAAAAAAAAAATTATTTGTCTTTTATTGAAAACTTATGTAATAATATAGTTTATAGTTCATTTTCATTCAGTGATTTCCTTTATCAGCAAATACTGATTTATCTGATATATTTTAACGCATTATATATTTGTAACTGCTTTATATTATACCAATGGCGGTCTGCAAAATTTTTCAAAAAGCATTACCTTCATAAATTCTTTATTTTTTAAGTCCCCAGAGACGACTAACGTAATTAAACATCCTTGCATGAACCTAATCGTGTTTCCTTTATCAGGGCTCATTTCTTAATATTAGATTAATACGAGCTCTTCACAAGGCCTTGATTTAAATCTTGGCAAGACTTAAGTAAATTGTGAAAAGAAGTTCTCTCAAACCAATATAGAAGTGCTTTCATATGAGGTGGCTTTTGAAACAGACATGAAAAGTTAAATCTGACATCCTCCATCTTTCCGCTTTTCATTTTTCTGCCCATTCACTGCAAATTCGCTAGCTTGTGGTATTCAGAAGACGGTGAAATGGGTGGCTGGTCGAGCGGTGAGCAGCAGTCGTCGTCCTGCGCTTTATGCTCGAGCGGGGATTCCATCAAAGAGCAGTGAGGAAGAGAGCGAGCAGAAAACGCAGAGACCTTTGACTGAGTATTCAACTCATCTCTGACTTATCCACACAGAGAGACATTCTCATTGCAAAAATTTAACAAGCCCAGACTCTGCTCACACTGCTGCAAATGTAACGGCATCAAATATTCATATTTCTTTGAGTGCTGAGCGAATGGAGGACCTAGATGAGAGTGAGTAAGAAATAGAGAGAAACTTCCAAAGAGCAGCTCTCAAAAGCTTGTCTAGAACGACCAGCAAGCTAATCGAAAGACCTTGCGTTACTGGAAATAACTCGAAACGAGTGCAAAAGAACTTTGTTGAGCTGCTGTTACTCACAGGTGAACAACACTACGACACGCCACCTTCCTGGTGCATGATGGGATATGAGTAAAAAATGCCTGACAGAAGGTGAACGCAGAGGGGATTAAAGCTCTATTTGATTCCTTCCACCAAGTACAGTGTTTGACTTAAACATTCAGTCAATTTTGTTTCAACAAAGACAAATCAAAGCCACTTTCAGGGACATGATGTGACTGGCATTTAACACAAGCAGCTTAAAGTCCCCAAAAGATTGAAAATAAGAGAGCTGGAGAAGGAGCTTTGGTTGTGCACAATGTCCCTGAATGATGGATGACAACATTTAGGAGGGAAGAATGCACACTCTGTGAAAAAGCAGGGATTTTGTAACTGTTAAAATCTGACAGTATAATTTGTGTGCTTTTAAAGTTACAAATGGAATAATGTTGTAATAGATTAATATGATTCCTATAATTTTGTTTACCGAGGATGTGATACATTTCCCATCCCAAAGTGCCAGAATATATTTCATTTTCATTTGCTTAACCGGCCTTGTTCCAAATATGCATTTGCGTTTATTTAAAGGAATAACACAACACATTTATATAAGTCAGTGTTGACTAATGTTACCTGGCCATACTTAAAAAAATCGCTTAAGAGGCTATAAATTACTTTGGCACAAGAATGTGTTTGTGTCCATATGCAGAGTACGCAGGTATAGAAAGGTGTGGCTACACTTGCTAAATCCCTCCTCCTTCATGCTGATTCATTCATTCATTCAAAATCCGATGAAATCAGCATTTTGGTCATGTTGGTAAACTTTTCATGCTTTAAATGGTGAGGTGATTCCCTGTTTATATATAATAGAAACACAAATTCATAACTCATTCTCATCAAAGATAATCAAAATATGCTTTTTTCTTTTTACATTTCAATCGCAGAAGTGTCTCAAGACACAATACTAAATGTTTATCTTGTAAACGATAAATTTTTTTTTTTTTATGTGTAGCCTATTTAAAATATTTTGTATATTGATAATTTCAATAATAACCATGTGTAATTTATTGATAATCTTATGTCATATTATATTTAACATGTCTATAAACAAATTAAAAACAGGTTGTCTGTATGTGTGTAAATTTGTTTCGCAAACATATACAAATGGGAAGTGACACAATGAATTAACCATTAAATGCATACCTCAGGTCTTTAGTAACCCTTTACATCATTATCTTCCATCTTCCTCCATCATTTTTTAAAGTTAGACATTAGCTTTCTTAGTATTTCTCAATCTATTAATTATAAACTATATAACAAGAAAATAGTAAAATATAAAAGAATGCCTGTTTTCCTGTCTTGTAAAAAGTGTATAGGGTAGCTAGAAACCAGAGGTACAGTATGTATAAGTATTCTTTTTTTGTACAACTATATTTACCAACCTACTGTAGGCTTTTTGGAAATACTTGGCTATACATACATTTCAATTTCCCTTCAGTCGAGTCACTCCATCATTACATATGGAAATTGCATGAGAGACCAATCACCTCTGAGCCTTATTAAAAAGGCCAGTGAACAGTGGCATTGCATCCAGCTGCCGGTGATCACAGTGCGGGTATAAACGGAGCAGCTGAAGCAGTTCACATTAGTCTTTCTCTTCGGAGCCTTGCCCGACCTGAGTCCTGAAGTCTTTGATTCCACAAAGTTGAAAAGAGTTCCTGTGGAGTTCATGCTGTATGCAACGGGCAAGCAGCTTCGGGTCCCTGAAAAGACACCTGACTGTATTAGCATCAATTGCCTGGAGTTGCTGACAGTGCTTTTTGCGTTGCGTCGCTATCAACCAATGCTGCACCACAGACAGTAAGTCCTGGTCCGCATGGACAGCACTGTAACCGTAGTGTACATCAACTGCCAGGTTGGTCTACGCTTCGGTCATATGTCACAATTTCCCCCGCCATCAGTCAGACGTAGCTGAAATCGCTGCGCACCATTCACATTCCGGGAGAGCTCATCCGTGCAGCCAACCAGCTCTCACGGCAGCCCACCCACCCCGGAGAATGGCGACTCTACCCCCACGGCAGCCCAGCTGATTGGAGCTACTTCAGCGAGGCCAAGGAAAATCTCTTCGCCACCCCCCCCCCGGCACACAGCTGGCCTCTGGGGCTCAAGTACGCCTTTCCCCCAGTGAGCCTCCTTGCACAGATCCTGTGGCGAGGATGAGGAGCGGGTTTTGTTGGTAGCACCGTATTGGCCCTTCTGGACTTGGTTTGCCAATCTGGCATAAGGATTTTTTTTTTACTGTGTATATATAAGTACACAAAAGTACAGAACAGAATGAAAGTATCGCAACTCTTTTTTGACCATGTCAGAATTACTGGAAATGGAGAGAAAAAAGGAATTACAGGGAATAAGATAAATATCTCCCAAATATCAGCTTTGAACTTGATATATATTCAGTGAGTTAATTTAATATATCAGGAATGAGTTGGGTGAATTTGGCATGTTGTTTGTCCTGCAGGAACTAAACCTTGAACCTCCCCTGGTGAGAACAGGGGAGTAGTAGAGGATGTGTAATGGAAACACTGGAAGAGTGATGTAAACCACTGTGTACGTATTATCAGTGTGAATGGCTGGATTATATGAACATCATCCTCCCAAAATCTCATCATAATCTCCATAACAAGAGGGACTGCTTTGGGAACAATTTGTAAGTTTTCTGACACATTTATGCATAAGTGTGTAACGAGATTTGGGAAATGTTATCACCATTGCAAGATAGATTAGCAAGACAGATTATTCATCAGTAGTGCACATGGATTCAGACATACAGACAGACACATGCTTTCTAGGTGCTGAGGTTCGAACCTACCAGCACCACTTCTGCTGTCATAAGCAATTTAGATTCCACTTCTGCCAAACCGAATGTCTGCGCATGAGCATCTGCCAAGAATTTGACACTCACCAATTCATTTTGCTTTAAGTGCTGCGTGTCCTGATATTACCCCTAATGATAAATACCGCCCCGTTCAGCCAAAAGACGAGAAAGATCACGTTGCAAACTGATCATTTCATTTCCCCTGTCAGCAACGCAACGGTCATTTCCACGAACACTCACCCAAGATTACTCTAAAAACCACAAGCAGATAAATCCAACCTCTGGCAAAGGAAAGATATTTGTGCCTGACGGTTAGGGATCAAGAGTAGTAAGAAAGTAACTGATTTAAATATATTTAAGCAACTTCATGGTTGTTTGTTAAGGTTTCAGAACATTGTCACTCCCTGGAGACAAAACATACAATGTAGTTCCATCTAGCAAGATAAAAAGGTCAGAATCCTTTGTGAGACATCTGCCTAAGCCGTGCTGCATCAACAGAATATGTGTGTGTGTGTGTGTGTGTGAGCGAGTGTATATATAATGGGTGCAGGAGTGACTCAGCCATCTCTAGATGGAGGCCATGCCTGCTCTCTTGGACATGTGGTACCATGGCAACAGATAAATCACAACAATTATGTGCATCATCGTGGGCTTGAGTGATGGATAGATGATGAAGGGCACTCAGTGAGAGATGAACAGTGTTTTTATGCAAGGTCAGAGAGCAGACCAGATGAAGACCAGCCAGAAGCAAATGTTCATCCAGTTTACTCTTAATAAGCTATAGTTAAAGATTCAGGGGAATGCAATCAAAACAAATGCAGACAAAACCAGATATTGCAATGTTCAAATAAGTTATTAAATAGAAACCTAAAATGGATTTAACTAGCACATATTTAAAGTATTGATTTCTTCCCTCAGAAAAAAAAAAAAAAAAAAAAAAAAAAAAAAAAAAAAAAATATATATATATATATATATATATATACACATACATATATTATGGGACAGTATGATTTATTTTAGTTACTTTTAGTAACCAAGACTACATTTATAAAAACAATATTAATTATAAATAAATATATATACATATTTATATGCCTTATACGAATATGTAAAAATTGGTCGTGAGTGTTGAATAATTAGAATGTAAGAAGACATAGTGTATACATACAGTATACACTACATACAGTAAATAACTGTAACACCACCTACCCAAAGTATAAAGATAAACTAAAAAGAAATGTAAGTGCCCTAATGCCCTGGCCTGACAAATAATCCTGGAGAGTTTTCCCTGCAGAGACCTGAGAGCGAACGAGAGAGAGAGAGATGCTTACTCAAGAGCAAAAGGTAATTTCAAAAGTATACAGCTTTTCAACTCGAATGCGAATCAGTGCTGAAAAGTAAAGAGATATTGGAAAGACAAACACGCTGGGAGTGTAGAGAAGGAATGCTGGGACATGTTCCTCAGTCTGGAACCATGTGATGAAGGTCGACCTGCTATTAATATTTTAGATCATACTAAAGACAATTAAAATTATATATGGACACCGCGGCTAGCTGTCACATTTCTGTAGCCAGTGAATACTTTTTTATTTCTGCAAGTTAACATTATCACTGCTATTTCTAGAAACACATGTGAAATATCATATGTTGTCACACTGGGCTATGCTGTCATGGTGGGAGCCTGCCATCAAATAGCCTATGTAATAAAAAAAAATGAATGAAAGTGAATGAAAATGCATGGTAGCTGGATTGGTCACTTACTCAAAAATTGTGTCACCCTGCTGTTAAGAAAGACTGACAACTAAGAGATGAACGAAAAATGCTTCATTTGATTTTTCACTTGCTGCCATTACTGGGAACTTACAAGAGTGGTTTGCACTTGTGTTTGTTTAAGCCCCTTTTTTTTGGAGATAATTAATTTCACATATAGTTAAAATTTATCATTACAAAATATGCCTAACAACGTGTATTATTTAATGACTATAAAATGTGAATTTCCTAAAAGTATTCACTTTTAAATTAAAATCAATACTGATAAAAAGGGGGCTCCTAATAGTTCCTCTGTAACATATCAGTTTGTAATGGATGGAAAAAGACATCTGCAATACTGAGTCATATTAATCAAGCTATGTTTTATGCCCTGCCTTTGGCTTTTAAAGCAAATGATGCAAAGATAATTCTGATTAAAATAAATGAGATGAGTTGGAAAACACTCAAGAAACGATGCATGTGCTCTTGCAATAGCTGCGTATTATATATGTATTATAACATAAAGTATATGTATATATTAGGGCTGGGACTCGATTAAAAAAATTAATCTAATTAATTAGAGGCTTTGTAATTAATTAATCGAAATTAATCGCATNNNNCAGTTGCTATAGCAGAATATGTATTATAACATATAGTGTGTGTATATATATATATAGATATATATATACAGATAGATAGTATACAGCATGCTTGACATCAAGTATATATACTAACTTCAGCTTAATAAACAGTCCTGAGGCCACAACAGCTGCTGAGCAAGTAAAAAATGTTGGTGATGGTTTCCATAGACACCAAACAGATGTTTGACGGTAGGCATCACGGCAGTGGCCATCAACATGTGTCCTCTCAATGCTCTGTCGCCTCTCAGCTCTTATGCGCCGCAAAGAAACCTGCTGATAAAGATCAATGCAATGTCACAGCTGCTGGATTTGACAAATGCTTTCTGACCTCTATGATGGGGTGTTTGGGTAAGGATGAAATGATTTATCAGATTTTCTCAATAAATCAACTTTCCAAATATAATAACAACAGTAATTAGCTTCGGTACAACAGCACTCTTGATACTAAATCCAACCCCAAAAACTCTGCTGGAATACACCAATGCAGTTTAAGCGGCTGTATTTTGGAAGAATATCAGCAAAACAATGACAGGGTTGGGATTTCTTGCTCAAACTTCTGTTCTGCTTCAACTGTTTGTGTACCAGTTTTATGCTGCACGCATCCCATATGCAGCTGGTCCCTCGGCCTCTGAGACGAAGCCAGAATCACGGCCATCGAGTCGTAACCAACGGATACAAGTGTGTGTTAATTAATTCGACAGCCTTTGTGGATTGGGCTGGTTTGTCAGAATCTGTTTTTGCATTCTCTCTCTCTCGTTTTTCTAATTTCTCTGTTTTTGTGAAATGAAATGAGACAGCACTCAGGCGATCCAGACAGATGCTGCCGGGGGTGACTAGCATGCTAATGCTAATGTTATTTTGCTAAAGAGGTTGTTTTCTTCCCTTGTACTTTAAAGTTAAGTACTTTTTTAAAATTAGTTATATGTGGTCAGTATCAAGTTGTCAATGTCAAATATCAAGGAAAATCATGACAATTCTGACTGTAACCTGTTTTAGATGCTCAGCAACTTGGTTGTTATTATGTTTTTTGGGGTTTTTTTTCCTCCTTTTTTGTAGCTTACTCAAAGGGCCTTAACACGCTCTCGATGCTTTTCATTTTTACTTTCAATCAAGATCCTTATGCCCCTCTAGTCACACGCATACTTAATCATGGGGCTATGGCATTTTAATGAGGCATTCCGTGAAGATGTGTTAACAAGCAAACTCAATTACCATGAGGTTTCGATGAGAGAGTAGAGGAAACAGATGCAGTGTTGAAATTTTCAAACGAAAGATGGGGAAAGAGAGAGAGAGAGAATGTTTTTCATAGTGTAGGCAAAGGCAAAATATCACAAAATAATACAAATAAAAATCACAGCAGAGGAGTATTACATGTGTACAGATGTAACTGTGTGAAGATGTGAGCATATTTTAGTGATACTTGATATTAACATGAATCTATGCATATTATTTTGAGTCCCCAAAGTGTTCGGATAGAGATTCAGTTGCACTTACATATTAGGTTTGCATTTTCCATCCTTTAGAGCATTTCAGATCATTTCAAAATGCTTTCCATCATTTTGACGGATAAAAGATATGGTCTATTGTGTTTCTCTCCTTTAGAAAAATTCCCACATTGAAGGACAGAGATATGGATGAGAAGTAAAGAAAATATGAGACAATAAAGTTTTAAAGCCCCCTGGTGAAAGCAAACCAGGAGAGAAACAAAAATGAGGCTTTGGGAAGACAAACAAAGAGATTTCAAGTATAGTCCAGTGAAATAATTCATGGGATATTGTTCACTGAATTGGGTCACAATATAAATTATTTGAATTTTAAACTTGGTAAAACAGAGTTGCCACAAAAATTGAAAACCTATTCATTATATATTTTATTGAAATAGTAATAAAATGCCTAATGAAACATTACAACAGTATAATATTTAATACAATTTCATTTTAAATGACGTGTGATATCTTTTGAGCCAAAACAATTCTAGTTTAACACAAAGCTTTATTGATATTGTGTGTATTGCAGCTGGGTAACTTAAACAATGTGTGTTTACTTGACATGACAGTAAATAACTCACTTAAAATTATGCACATTAGAAATTTTGAGACAAATTGTCTCTCTTACATAATATGCAAGTATCAGTGTTTATAAATGAAACAGTGTTTACATCCCTGGAACAATACTCAGCACAAATTAGGAACAGATGGCAACAGATGGATGGGCAAGACAGAGAGGGGAAAAGAGAGTATATGTTCATCTCCAAGAGAGATGGATCAATAGAGGGCATGGTGGCCATTACCAATGTTGGTCTGGATGACTAGAGGGGTGAAGTGGCCCTTTCGCTGTGTGCAGCTGCTCTCAAACAATGATGCCTGAATGACTGGGCTGCTCTGGCTTTCAGAGGATCTGTAATGATCCTCTACAATGACTACAGGTGGACTACAGCCTTCTGAGAGCTTTATAATGGGGCGGAAATAGCAGTAAGGCTACATAAAAAAAGCTGAATCACCACGCTAACTTGGGCCCATGGCACATTGACACAGGCAACTGCTGAGAGGAGGTGGAGGGATGCTGCAAGCCAGAGAGCACTCGAAAATACGACTCCATTTTGACTGCAATTAAGTGGGATGTAGTCAGTGAATAATTACCGCCATGCAAATCTACTGCTAAGTGATGGGTTGGAAACAGTAATGTTGGGTTTCAGAAGTGATATGAAACTCTTTCAGTGCAAATGAAAAAAAAAAGAAAAAGAAAGCAGCTTGAAGTCACCGGCCACTCTTTGGTGAGAAAAATAGTATGTACAGTAAATATAGTATAAAAAATTAGGCCTATTAAACTACCTCTATTTTACAAGATGTTAATCTGGATTAAAATCCTGATTTGTAATCGAGTCGTTGTCTAATGAAATCAAATACACATAAGAAATAGACAATGGCTATGCTGTGATTTTGGCTATATTTTCATGTAAAATAACCGAAAGCTCTGCTCCTCTCAGTCTCTAGCTGATCAGAACAGACGCAGAGAAAGGTGTGTGCGCGCTGCACTACCAGAGACTCGCTGAGCTTTGTCCAAGAAGTCACTAGATTTGTCGCTAGTTGCTCTTTTGGAAAAATGTCACCAAGGGGGTCTGAAAAGTTTCTACATCTAGCCACAAAATTGCTAAATTGGCAACACTGTGTGTGGCTATGCGCAGCAGATACACGTCACGTGTTTCATGGGCAGGTTAGAGGTAATGGAGGGAGGGGAATAGCAAACTCATCAGTTGTTTCCTAAAATTAAACATTGTTCATGTGTCCCGCAGCTCGAGTCTGGAGTCCCCATCACTGGCTTGATGACTCACTATTGATGGAATTCCATGAACCTCACCCTCTTTGACCAGCACCCCGGGGTAGGGGTCACCCCCCACGGCGTCGGAGGGGGTGAGGTTCAATCCACACCAGGCTCCACCCTCACCTCCTCACAAAGAGTCTAATCACTAATCACAACCACATAAAACCACACACATCCCTTCAGCCGTGTCCAAGCTTGTATACACGAAAGTGGACTCTGGTTTGGCATTTGCCTAGCTCATACTTACCTGTTGTCTTACCTGCTTTCTTCTAGTGTGCTCCTTGATTCTCCGTGTGTCTCCAGGTCCCTTGTCTCCTCTCCTCGTCTCTGTTTGATCAATGTGTGGTTGTGGTTGTTTCGTCTGTCCTGCTCCTGGTTCTCTGCATCCTGCAACAGAAAAGACCCTTAGTTCTCCTACAGTGATTCTTCAGCAAATTTTCTGACTTTAAGTTACTCACCTTTATGTTGATGTCTAACTCATCCTGCAATTAAACATTGCTACATTTACTTACCACATTGGTCCGCTTCCTTACAACCACCAAAAAGGGCAATTCGGAGTCTAGGGAAAAGGGCATGTGCTTTGCACAGGTTGAGCCCTGCCTGTGCGTGTGGCTTCAAGTCACCTTCATTTATATAGAGCTTTTAACAATACAGACTGTGCAATGATATTTAATTGTACAATGTAAAATATAAAATTTTCAGTTAAAGGTATTTCATTATTGATTTTTGAGTCATTGTTGTCTAGCTCAGTTTACTTTAAATAGTACCTATGCAATCAAATCGATGATAATCATTAAAATCAAGTGTTCTTACATCTCCTGAGGAAAGACGCCAGGTACTGCACTGCAATTAACATTGCATTATCTGGACACTAATCTCTGATAACTCATCTCATGTTGCCATAGCACCAACGCAATTTTTTCAGACTGCTGTTTCAAACGTCTTCATGGGTTCTCTTTCACACTTTCATTTCTCTCATACATACAAGTAGTTGAGCTCTTCTATATCAAGTATGGATTAACACATGAATTCATGCTGATTCTCTGTAGTCTATTTTCCACCGCTTTTTATAATGACTGTAGAACGGTGTTCTGTCTTCAAGGATTAGTCTTCTTAATAGAAATCAAAATGTGTTAGATGTTGAATAATAATTTACCTGTAAATATTGCCTGTGTTTTAGCTGTTTTTTACATATGAGCCTCTGTGTCAGAACCTTGCAAAGACTGAGCTTCTTGTCTTACCTTCCACTCCAACTATATAGCATGATTTCACCCTCCAGCTAGGTTTTTCTACAATTACTTTATCAAACTCAGTCAGAAATCTCTGTGTCATCTTTGATGACCAACTGACCTTAAAAGACCGCTCCATCTTGACACAATAATGCCAGTTACATTGTATTTTTTTTGCACCGATAAAAATATACTTCAAATAATTGGAGACTATAGAGCTGTTCAGAGCAGCACACAGTGTTTTTAAACAAATGGGTTGAGTAAATAATTCAATGACTTATATAGTTAACCCGTTAAATTAAATTGTATCCAGTTCATTATCACAAATGTCAAGGCTGTTATATACTGCATATACTATTTGTTATACACTATATTGTTGGAGGGGTGTCATTCCGAACATTCTCCTATGTGTATGTTTCGCTATTTGTCTTTCCACTCCAGTGGTGCTCGCTGTAGTTATCGGATTGTTCATTGCTGTGGTGTGTTGTCCAGGTTATACTAGTATACAAAACATGACAAGAATCAATTTATTCTTGGCAATAATTTCACAGGTTCTGTCCAAAAAAATCTCTCATGTTAGCACAGAACACCATGCACACATACACACATCCCCAGCATCAGAGGCTAACTCGACAGATGTGTAAGGCACAAGATTAAAAGACAGCCAAGCCGGCTTGAAAAGATGAGTAAACCACAAACACATAACAGCCTGAGGATAGACGCTGTACAAAGATTCATTCAAGGTCACATTCACACAAACACACTTGTTCACCTCAGGTCATTCAGTGAGGTGTCGGAGGAGTTACATCAGTCAGAAGTAATGACATTTCTCTCTCCCTCATGCACACACTTCACAACCACAAGATTAGTTTGGCGAGACCCCACTTCTTCGTCCATTTTAGAGGGACACTCCTGTTGACAAGGTCACTTCCTTTCTTCTATAGCCTTGAAAAAGAAGAATACGAGAATAAAGAAGGAAAATCAGACACCAGTCCAGACTCTAATCCCAGACCAGAGAGCAAATATAATAACATGCACTTCATAGGCAATTAATATTAATATATATATATATTATTTAAATGATTTTTGTAACAAAACAAAAAGAAAATGCTATTCTATTTCTAACGATCTACAGTACATTCAAGAGTGATGTATCTATTCTGTGTTTTTTAAGTCAAACCAACAATGTATCATTGTAACTGTCATAAACGTCTGGTTTATTAAATTATTGAATAACTTTGAAAAATGTCATGGCATAAATCTAGCAAATAGTCAAACTCTAGTTTTCAATCATAATGAACCAGCTGTTGTTTACCGAGAGTTTATTTGTTTAGCCATTCAAATATTTTGGATTTAATTACTATGGAATTGATTGAAACATTATTATGGAGTTGGCTGAAGCAGGCATACTTTTTACAACACTTTTTCTCTAAGTGTAATTTGGGCTTACTGCTGGAAACACTATGAGAATACTTGTTATTTTCCTGCTCAGGAAGGTAATTTATTCATAAAATAGGATCTATGAAAGCAGCTCCTACTTTGTATTTTAGTGTCGTTTTGATTCCTTTAGAGAAAAAGAAAAGAAACCGTAATTGCTATGAAACATACAAAATTGTGGTTTGTTATTATAACCCTTAACAGCAAAGGGCAAATGAGACTGCAATTTTTTTTAGACCCAGGAGTACAGTAAATTATGTCTGATGTAATTTCTGATTAAAACAATCTTTTGCATTAAATAATTATTGATTGGGAGTTGATTGTTAGCATTTTTTTTTTTTTATGTAGCCAAGTGTTAAGGTCTATGTGTGGCACTTTAAACATCACACATCTACACTGTTTTTCATGTCTGTACATGTGTGTTGATTCCCTTTACTTCTCTGTCAATTTCAGAACACCAATACTTACTGATACAAGATGTTTTGTGTCAAGATTAACGGTCATACAGTTCTCCTTTCTTGTCTTGACAAATACTTACCATACAGGGTTTGTTTTCTACACACACTTTGTGTATTTGTGTACATGTACCAGCGCAGGTGTCAACATTTCAAATTATAAAAAAAATAAAAAATAAATTAAGATGAAACATTATTGCCCTGTGCTTTAATAGATGGCAAACAAAATCATATGCAATGAAGACACAGATGTTCTATAAACAGCTCAATTTATTTATATCAATAATTGAAATTTCAATAATATTTTAATTTAAAAAAAAAAATGTATATATATATATATATATATATATATATATAGTCAGTTA
>JAUMHP010000057.1:9071260-9090002 GCA_032361065.1 Enteromius trimaculatus
TTGCCATTTATGCCCATGCTGAGAATCCTTTATATTTACTTCCATAATTACATTATTTGTTGACAACATAAGGACACTTCATATCAAGTTTATATAAAATAAAGTAAAAAAAGTCTCCTAAAATATAATTTCTGTATCTAAAATAAAAGGAAGCAGAGAGAAGAGAAAAATATATATATATATATATTAAACTAGCATGGATTATTTTTGAGTGTATATCTTGGACTTTATAGGAAAGCATGATTGATTATGGTAATTAGTACTTTCTCTGATAAGTTGCATTTATGATTTAACTACAAATGTCCCATCTGTATTTCTGGAATTGCTCATAAGACAAGGTTGCAGTCATATTTACCATGACTAATATTTTCCTATGCTGCCTCAATTTATTATATTTCAAAGTTCACGGATGAAATAGCTTTCACACAACATGCAGATTTCACATAACAGCGTCTTAAAAGTTTGCACCTTCTTGCCAAGATTTTTTCTAATCACATTAAGGTGGCTGGAAAGTAGGTAGGTTTTGACTCAACGTGCCATTTTATCTGACTTTCTTTTCAACATGAGCATTTTCCCATTACTCCAGAGCTTCCAGTGTTTTGGCATTGCTAAGCAATACTGTACTTGAAGGTCTGTTAACGACAACTCATTAACACATAATAAATGAGCTCCTTAGGAACAGAATGGGAGATAACGAATGCATTGCGGACACTGGCATCATGCTAATAATTCACGTTCATGACTGTAAAACGCACTCTCTTCTATGAAGCATTTATGAATGGCTAACTGCTGTTTTTCAGTTAAACCTACAACATAAAGCTCTAACAAGGTCCAAAATTAACTTTTTTTGTCTCATGTTTCAATACAGAGTGAATTGAGTAAAGTTTTCCTGCCATAAATACTTCATACCAACCATAAAACTGCATTTAAACAGCATCAAATGAGCAAGCCTGTTTGGGCACAATTAATTAAAAAATAAAATAAATATTAAGCTAATTTCTAATGTTGTAAAACAAAAACAAAAATCTTGGTTTAAATTGTGCATTTCATTCATGCCAGTAAAGGTTCAGATGCTCTTTCATACAATATTAAACTGTTGTTGCCAATGAAAATGTTTATTTACTTTGCATTTGGCAAGTACTATTTGTGCACAGAGGGCAGAGAGAATAAACAAGCAAACGAAAGAACTAAACTACAGTATACAGGACATGACTGTACTGTTTCCAGGGAAATTAAAGCAGACATCTGTAATTGTGTAGAACCTGACCTGAATCTGTCTGGGGGAAACTGGGAACCACTGTCAACATTTCTCTGTTTAGTGGCATAAAACAACACTGATGGAGATAGACGCTGTTCTTCATCACGCTGTTCTTCATCACCCCTGCACTCTAGACACAATTAATCTGCTAATGTTTATTAAAACAGATGTGAACTGATTAAATTTCCCCAGTGCTCAGTGGCGCCACCATTTCTTGCTCTTTTCATATAGTATTTAAGTGCTATCTATTTACCACAAATGGAAATTCATTGCCACTTGTGTGGTGTGACTTGAAACCTCCATCCCTCATACCTCTCCTGATTTCACCCATTACACTGAAGGCATAACACTGAATCACTTCTCCATCTTCTCTCAGACATCATCGCCCAGAAAGTTTTGGCAGTTTTCTCTGCTGATGCTTGGCTGGAGGATCCACAGACTGCTGTAGTACTCTGAAGTACGTAGGCCTACACGGTCAAACTACTGCTTTTCAAAAAGATAAAGATTACAGTAATTCGAAAAAGTGAAACAATTGTAACAAAACAAATGTAACAAATTCATAGCAAATAATTGCAGGAGTTTAGGAATTGGGTAGGATTTTGGATGTAGAATAAGGTCATGTAGAATAAGGCATTAACATGTGCTTGGCAGTAATAAATGGCTAATATTCTAGTAGTATGCATGCTTATAAGCAACTGATATGTGTTGCTGTAAAATAAAGTGCTACCAAATCTTTATGCAAAAATCGTATGCAAGTACGGTTGCCCCTTTGAAACGAAGTATTTCATTTTGACAAGTTTTCATTTTAATTTTCCGTACAATATGGGTTGAGTAAATGTGGTTTAAGTCTCTGTACATAGCGGCTGTGAAACATTAGCATTTGATTAATTTACAGTATAGCACACCAATGTTTGGCCCTCTGGCTAGTCACTAATCATATATTGTCATTACAATTAGTTGACCACATTTCTCAGGCAAATTTTCTATATTAATACTCAGCCTAAAGTCTAAAACAAGAAAAAATAAAGTTTTAAAACAAACTGAAGAAAAAGAAACCATATGAGCAAAGAACCACTCTCATACCACTAATACACGCATTCGAAGACAGACAGGTTACTTTCCATCCACATAAAACAGTGTATCATTTTCTCTGTTTGCGCAAGTCATGTTTGTTTCCATTGCTCCTTTTGCATCAATGATCTGTATTGGGGAGTGGACAATCGGGGTGCTAGGTGACATTATTGTTCAGGACAAACCCAGCAGAGCTGTAGTGTTGCTGCTTCTGACAAACTCGTACTGGCAAGCCAGACATCCACAGCCAAGCTCTGTTAAACAGCGCTTTAAATTTATTGTCTTACCTCTTCTACCTCAAACTCGCCTGCAACCCGACTCGCTTTCATTTGCTTTAAAACACACATCCCTGCTGAGGAAAATAAGCTTAAAACAGCATAAAGTGGTTTGCTGGTCTGCCTGCCTGCTGTTTAGGTATAGTCAGTTGGCCCGACTGGAAAACCTTCAAACTGTTATTAAGCTGGCCTAAATCGGCCTAACCAATATTCTCATACAATATATTAAAACTTCAAATACCATGGAATTCCATTACAACGTCCTTCCAAAGGTTATAACAACATTTTAATGTCAAAATGCATTTTGGGTACATGCAATATCTACTTAAAATAATAAATATTGTTAGCGAACATATAAGAATGTATAATTCATATATTTATAGTTGTTTGTGCAGACAGTTCATTAAAATGAGAAATACCATATAAGTGCAAATTGTTGCCAGGTTTAAAAGCTGATCTGTGATTTATAACAATACCTAATGTATGTATCAATCAGTAACACGACACAATCAGTTTTCTCCTACATTAGCCCTGTTTCTTCTGCTCATGAATGGATTCACATCCCTGAAATAATACAATCATACCTTCCATAAAGATATGTGATGAAATGTACTGTGAAATACTACCTCTATAGAAGACCGTAGCCAGATTCTAATGAGGTTCAAGCCAACGTCTGTGTGTTTGTGGGTGACTTCAGACGATTCCAGAGAGCTCGTGGGTCAAATCTGTTCTACAGACATGTCTCCCTCAGGGCCATATCTCATCGTCAGCAAATGTTTGATAATGTGTTAAGCATTAGCTCCGGCTCAGTCTGAAATCTCCACCGCACGCCGCAGGGCGATCAGCCAGTTTTTCAGTATTCCTCTCATCTTCACGTTACACACTCGCCTTATTCTTTACTTTCTGTACATTTATTTCACACGTGGACACTGAATTTAATGGTCAGATGAACAGAGCGATGTTGCTAATGCTACACACATTAAACCCTGTCTGGAATAATGATGCCCTGATTGTGTTTGTCATATTTACCATTGATGGATGGTTTGCTTCCTATCGCTGTTTTTTTTAGAAAGGTTTTGTGTGCTTGTGTATTTTCTTACATCCTTGTGCATTAGGGGCTTATTTGTGTGTTTGTGCTGAAGAGCTAAGCACAAAGGAGCAGAGGGCTTGGAAGATAATCAGAATCTTTCTTTATGGCCATCTATCAAGACAAGGCTTTCACAACAGCCTGACCTGAGCACTGAATCATCTGCTACAATTACCATCATCAGGCGCTTACGGTTAAAGGTATTTGAGATGCTAAAAACAAGCCTGTTGAGGAAGGGGACAATGGTTGTTTTGCTTATGCACCCTCTGCACTTTTTACATCAAGATGAAAAAAAAATGGATAGATGTAAACTGACTCTGTAGATGGGTTAGGATGGATGAATGGAAGAATGAAGGATGGGCGTGCAGTATATTTTAAATCTGAAAGGGAAGGTAGGAATTTTTGGGAGCACTGAGTCATTTATTTATCACGTTTTTATTCAGCAAGTATACTGCAGTCAACATTTGAAGGGGATCCAAAATGTTCATCAAAGTTAACCTAAAACCAAAATGCAGCCTGTCCTCTAACAAAAAAGAACTATACAGTATAAGTCATTTCTGCAAGTACCTTATTACGACCTATATTTACGTTTTAAAGGTAAGCACCCTCTAGTAGCCATAAAAATAACGACAGTGTCATATTGCGTCGATACACTGATCTCATGGTGATTAAATCATGTTTTACTAGGGTTAATTTGTATGAATGACCACACAAACCCACTCCTAAACCTACTCGTTACAAATATTGTGCAAAATCATGATTTATAGGGTTTTGTAAAAACGTGCGGTCTGGGTTCGAACCCATGATCGCACGATCACATAGCGCATCTCTCTTCAAACTGCGCTAAAATACTACAAAACATTAATATGCAAATGTTCTGTTGCTGCTAGGGGTGCAATTGTAGTATACGCTCTGATAGGTCATATTTCACAGCTATTGAAAAAATTACCCATATGGGCGTATTAGTTGGAGGACATGTTGCAGCATCTACTGGCGGATTGTTTTGCAGGTTACATCATTATGCCAGAAGGTGCCATCAAATGTATTTACTTGAGTGTTTCATAATTATTAATTTATTAGACAAATGAGTTCTTAGTGAGTGAGTCATTTTATCATTCATTTAAAACACAAAACTACTCAAGAAATATAAATACAGTCAATTTACTTTTTTTTTTTTTTTTTTAAATTTTATTACTTCTGTTAAAACTGACTCACCAAGCAACATATATTTTGTGTCATCAGGACAAAACTTACTCTGCTCACATTAAACTTGTTGTTGTTTTTATAATCATTTTATTTTTTCTAAAGGTTTGAAATGAAAGGGTGAAACATACAGTTTGAAAACCTGTAATAATTACCTTTACCCAATGTTAGCTACACTGTCTAGTAAGCTTCAAACTGACACTTGTACAGAATTTCACACACACACTGAAACAAGGACTTGGCACTTGACAACAATTTTTCTTGTTTTATTAACAATAGCTCTCAAGTGAGTGTGCATACAGCTAGATTAAATTCCCTCAAAGCTTTCAAGTGCGCAAATCTTTTCCTTTGTTTCCTGTTACATGCACATCAGGCCATTAGCGACACTGCATAATCCAATTGCCCACTTTTACACACTCTTTGGTTATCTCAGTGGATCTGAAGATCACATTAGGACTGATCTCAGGGGACTGGCTGTGATTGTATTACTGTACCATCAGGGTAGAGGTTTATCATATTAGTACTTCAAAACGCATCCATATGTGGGTGTCCTTATGTGTGTGCGCGCTTTTTATTTGGTTTAAACAGGAAGTGGCATCTGTTGTCTGGTTGAGACTGATCATATGAATAATGTTCTCTGGGTCATAGGAGTCACCCCTAAATCACCAGAGGTCAAATAGCCTCTGGCTGCTACCCCAGACCCATCTACTCCAAATGGAGATGCATCTAATCTGGGAGTAATTGGCAATCAAATTTGCCCTCTCGCACACAGAGAGCATCTGAACTTGCCCTCTTCCTGCATCGCTTTCTCCTTCTCTGTCTTTCTTGGCAGAGGACAGGCTGATGTATCACCTAATCGCTCTTGTCCTCGGGGTGTGTATGTGTGTGTGGTTCAGCTTAGGCGAAAGTAACTATTGAGGAAATTGTCACATGATGAAGAAAAAAAAAAAAAAAAGTAGGTTGGTTTAAAAACACCCCAGGGTCTGATTTCTCAAATTACTCTTGTGCACTGGGAACCAGAAATTCTGAGTCTTGAGAAAAGAAAGGAAAGAATATTGAAAAGCAAACTTGGTGTGCTTTATATTGTCTACATACTGTATTGACTATTAATGATTTGCTCATTGCTACTATAAAAGTTCTGGTTTGAAAAAAATCCCTTAGATTTCTTGCAATGCAACTGCAATAGATATTTTCAAGTGGAATAGAATCCAATCAAATATAAGAGCTTCAAGCTTTAGTTTCATCCTTGAGCATCTCATAGCCTAGATGAACAGGTGACAGCTGTGAAAGGAAGAAAATAAGATATTTCTGTCCGTCATGGTCATGTGAGGACAAACAGTAACGTCTGTTTCTACATTTCAAGTCCATCAAGGTGTCTATATTGAAGCTTGTGTCTGTTTTTCTCTTAGGGTGATCCGAAGTATGAAAATGAATATCATCAATATCATCAGCACTCTTTCAATTACAATCTTCAAATTTTCAATTGAAACTAAAAAAAAAAAAAACCTTTCTGAGATCTCTCTTCCTTTGCGGTGTCTGTGGGATGTAGGTGTGAATATGTGGAAAGGTCAAAATTAAATTAGGAAAGCTATAACTAGAGGTGGAGAAGAGAAAGTCAATGACTTTATAAAAGAAAGAAGACAAGTAGAGAAACATTAGAGTCACGTATGCCAAAGCAAAAATCTTTAACAACATGAATTATGAGCTGTTATATTCTTAGGAATGTTTCAAAGTTGTTTTTCTTATTTGACTTGCTGTGTGTAAAGAAATTCTACAATCAAACGCAAGCCTAAAGAAGCAAAATATTCATAATCATTTTGGCATGTGTATGTGCAGGTTGATTACACAGCAGCAAAATATTTCCCAAAGCATAGTTCTCTGTCTGCTTCATCTCTTCCTGCAGCGAGGAATAAGAGAGACAGACACTAGGGAGCAGAATTACTCCAGAAATGTAAAAGAAATTTGCAAGAGTGCAATGAAAGAACAGATAATATGGAAATCAGAAATCTTCTTCCTCATTCAGTGGAGGAATCTGGTTATATTTGAAGGATATTCAGCAAATAATACTACTAATAATAATTCTTTAAAATAACCATTTTGTATTGTAATATATTTATAAAATGTAATTTATTCATGTGATGAAAAAGATTAATTTTCAGCAGCCATAACTGTACATATTCTATTTCAAAAAATGCAGTGAATCAGAGTGAATCAGGCACGTAAGATTTGTTTGGAACATTAAAACCTGAGGAGCCAAAATCCACAAAGAGAAAGTCATAAATCGGCCCATGATACCCTATTGCCTGCCTAATGCAAGCTGATCCAAAAGACATTGTCAAAGAACAGCTTGCAACATTAACACAAAAGAACATGTATTGAGATTCACAACTCAGATAGGAGACTGTCAATATTGGGCAAATAACCAAGATAATGGTCAAAGACACAGGACAACATTATCATTACATGGGTAAAACAATTAAATATTTTTTTTTCATTCCCCAACTCAGGACCAGACTGAAATTCCCGATGGGACCTTTAACCTCTGGTCTTCACAAAAACTGCCCTCATGTTCACAGAACTGGCACAAAACTGCTTTTTCATGCCTATCCAGTCTCAAAATACAATAAACTGGATTTAAATCATATGTAACCCACACCTTGAAAAACCATGTGTTAATGACTCATTGTATATGTATTTTGAATAACTATTGAATGGCTTATAGTTTAATATCTGTGTTTATATGGTTTAGCTTCAATCTTCTTGCTTGAAATGTTTCTTCACAGCAATTCTTAGTCAAATGTATCATATTCATGTTGTAGAAAACATGTCCAAAATTATATTCTGCAAGAAAACTGGGAAAATTCGGACCATGTGACTGATAAGATAACATTTGGATTTATGATTTGGGGAGGACACACCCTGAGCTAGAATGATATCTATTGGTTAAGACGATTTTGTGTCCAAAGATGCATTTAAAAGCTCAATAAAGCCATATTTATAATTGAAAAGAAAAGTGTCTTGTGTTTTGTGCTTACAAGTTAATGTATTAAACTGCTGATCTTGTTACAGTGCTTATTAATAGTGTTTACACTATAATTGGGATTTTAATATCCAGCGCAGAGTTGATGTTATATGGCTCGTTCAGTGAATCGCAGACCGACTTGCGATTCTGTGCAAATTCCCTATAGAAACATAACATGATTCTAATTTGATTCTTTGTTTGAGCTGATTTGCTTACAAAAATAACTAAAAGGACCTAATTAATTTGTTGCATTCTTTAAACATGCTCTTAAACATGCTCTTAGTATGCGTCATTCATTCAACGTCATTCGTTTTCGGGGTAAGGTTGCTAGGTAATGCGTGAGTATGGATATAACAGCTCCTCCCCGTCATTCTGTGCTCTTTTAGCTCAGTTTCCCCCATTTCCAGCTCTGTCATGTTAGTTTGAGCACCTCTAGTGAAAGCCTGTTCTTTGCTCTTCACAGCTCACACTCCAAACCTTTTACCAGATGACAGCAAAGAAAAGGGTAAGAGATGAAAGACTGGACAGCTACACACACAAGCACCAACAAAGAGACTGGAACATGACCAAATGCACAAGGATGACACTGCACTATGTATGTTCCTTACACCAGTGCATGTACAAAAACAAGTCCAAAATAAGCAGTATAAAACCCCTCCAGCTGATGATTAGCCTTCAAGGAAGACAACACAGAGAGAAGAGAGAGAGAGAAAGAGACATCTGTGTGGGTTATGGGTTGCACAACATGTTCTCCTACACCAAATTCCCATTTAGAGACCCATGACAGGCTCATGTTTACAGCCTGAGGAAATGCATTGTCACCCAAAGGACCAAACGCATATACTGTACACCTGAATTTGTTTACTTTCTTAATGTGACATTTGTGGTTAGAAGGGAGGTTTAAGGTTGCTTTTTATATTTCTATGCTCACCAGTGGCAGTCTGTGAGGGGTTTTTCAACAAGGCCCGCTCCAAAACACTTTTAATGAACCACAAATCCCTGATTATCTACATCAAAATTAAATACTCATCGTCATCAGAGTACTGTGTTACCAGCAGGACCTGCTCCTCGTCCTCCCTGATGTTGCACAGTTACTGTGCAAGGAGGCTCACTGGGGGAAACGCGTACATAGGTCCCGGAGGCCACCTGTGTGTTAGTGCGTCCCTGCCGAGTTTTTATAAAAGCCTCGCAAGCATGTTCTTGTAGCACAGCATCAGTCGGAGGCGACGCAGCGCAAGAAGCACAGCCAACAACTGTAGGCAGCTGATATGCCATTGTAGACAAGGTCCCGTCCAGGAGCCCGAAGCTGCTTACCCATTGCATACAGCACTCCAACTGGGGGGAAGGGGACTGATCCCAGAAGGAAAAAAATGTCCTGTAGAAAAGTCTTAACCTCCTGGGGTTGGCAGAACGTCTTCTCTTCCCTTGCATCTTCTTTTTCCCTGGTTCCCGTGCTGGCAATATAGGGCAGAGTTCGAGGAGGAAAATTGCCCTTTTTGAATAGCAACTCCCCTCACCTTTGAGTTGCCCGTGTCAGGGACGCTTTGTAGGCTTGCGGCCTCTTTTTATTTTTTTTTGGCCAATCCCTGAGACAGGGGCAGCACTGCTTACCTGTGTCAAGCTGCCAAACTGGCATTTCTTTCTTTATTCAGCCTCAGCAGGGGACAAAGCTGGTTTGGGGGCCGCAGGAGGGCACGGGGGGACCTAATATGCCGACATCTGCCATATGGGCCAAGTTCAGCCATAGTTCAGGCCACTCCCGGACCACAACTGGGGAAATCACCTGGAAATCGCCTGGAGGGCGAGGCCAGTCACGGCACGAAGTTAATGCATTACCATTGGCCAGAACTACCCTCATGCAGCCTAGGCCTAATAGGGTGGCCATGGGTGCAGGGTCAGTGGCAGCATGACCCACAGTGTGGTTGGTTCTGTAGCGAGAGCAACAAAAACCAGTGTGCTTTGGAAGGGAGGCACGGCTGATCCTGCCAGGTGGTGCCCCCTGGGGGAACGTCGCATAATCCTTGGCTGCCCCGCCATCGAGGGTAGCAAGGCGAATAGGGGGCCTGCCACGACCTGGTCAACTCCTCATGCACCTTTGTGAAGAAAGGCAACGAGGGAATACAGCAGTGTCGCGTCGACCCCAGAAACCAATCATCCAGCCTCGAAGGATCGGAAGGGGGCACACTGGACTCATGCATGAACCACGCCCCAGCATGCTCACCCAGACACATGAGGCAACGAATATGCCCGTCAGAGAGGTAAGGAAACTACCACATCTGTAAGCGCATGTCAGAGAGGTAAGGAAACTACCACATCCATAAGCACACGGCCTGACAAAATGCCCTTTTAGATCTGCCGCACGTCAACGGAGAAAGCGCAAACTCACAGGAATTCTTTTCGATCATTCCGATCTTCTTCAGCGTCTCGTAGTGAAGCACCGAAGCGAGAGTCTGAATGGGTGATTGCACTCCGCCCATTATATACCCGTATGTTCCCATATGTAACGTTGTAGTGAAACGACTGAAGGGGGACTATATTTGCTTCCACACCAGCAAATAATTTTGTTTGTTTATTCTAAGCTCAAGCGCCACTGCCATTTTAAATTCTCTAGAGTGTGATAGCAGGATTGATTCTGATTGCCTGTCAATATTTTTATCATTTATTAGATGGAAAAAATTATTCTGAAAATGAATCCCAACGACATCGTTTCTGTGTTCTTTATTGCTACAGTTGTGGTGTGGACACTGCTATTCTTTAACACTGAGAACAATTTTTAGAACTATTTTGTTATCATTATTGTTATCGTGTTTGGTGTGAACAGGCCTTAATACCTTAAACCTCAGATAGATGTGAATGACATTGACTAATTTCAATATCCATTATAAATTTACAGATCAGATGAGCATTTTTTACTTTAATTTCTTGCATTTGTGCACTGATTAAATCTTGCATGGAAGAAGAAACAATATTCAACAAGGATTTGTTGCTGTACTAGTAAGCAACGTATTCAAACTTATTAATAACCCCTTAAATAGGTTGTTGTATCATTGATGTGTTTAAATTTATGTTTGAGAAGACTCTCCTTGCTCCTTTATTGGACAGACACTGATTTTCACTAACATGATCAATGTCTGTCTCTCTCTTTATAATCCAGTTCTTACAATACAATACAATGACGTTTAAATGTACTTAGTTTCAAATAATCAAACTTCAGTGCCTTTTAAACTTTGCATGCTATTTTGGCAAGATTCAATTGCTCTTGATGAACTTCCAATGACTGGTTTAAAAGTTTACTAAACAGGGTTTTCAGTAAATCCCAGAGTATATGTGTGTGTTTAGCCTTAAGTTAAATGGACTGGTTGTTGTTTTAGGCTGGCAGCTGTTGATCCTGATTTGTGAGAGTTAAGCTTTGATAAACGAATTGCATCCCCTCCAATACGCCACAGCCACCAGTGCCCTGCATAAATCAATAGACATTACTGTCACCACCAATCACCCTCACCTCTGTTTCTCTCACATGTACTCAGGGCAGCATTTACTCTTCCTGTGCTTGTGTTTTTGTGGGTGTGTGTAATCTCTGTCATCTCTTAATTAATATTCAACTTTTGTTGTTGGAAGTTACTTTGCAGTTTGTACAGTATGTTGTTTACTCGTTTGCCGGTTTCATTTTCACACCAGTAGTTGGCTGCCTTTATAAGTGAAATGTTCATTCATTCAACTCATTCAACCAAAAACACAAATTTATTCAGCAAAGAAGTATTAGTTAGTCACTAAATCATCAATTCAAATGGTTAATACAAACAAACAGATTCATTCTGTAACGTCACACATTGCTCATAAACCCTCAAAAGTGGATTTTTAAGAAGTTTTAATTGGTATAGCAAAACTCCACAAAATAACTAACCAACATCCAAATCATTTGTCTTTTTTTCCCTAATTAACATACTGATGACATTGGGTTGCTTAAAAGTTCAAGGACATGGAAGCATCAATAGATAATTTTTTTCATCCATATTGTGACATAACTTGTTCAATTTGTCCATCAGGTTAAATGTGGATATGTGGGCATTGAAAGTGAAGTGAAAAGTGAAGGCAGATGTACACAAGCTTGTAGAGATAAACAGCTGTAGAGTTAAAGTTCTGCATTCATCACCAGAGACAAATTTGAAGGTCCATTAGATGAAACATTTAAAAAAATTAAACATGGGTGAATTGTTTAAAATGCATATAGCAATCATACAGAAAATACAATGGTAGAATTTCAAGGGTAGAACAATGCCAGAACAGATCAAATTTCTGCACAATCCCATAACCTGCCTTCTTAAAATGTTCTGTGCACCTGACCATCGCTAACACTTTTAAAAACCATGTCAATGACAAGAAAATTGGCTTTTTTGAGGAACTAATGTTATTTAATATCCCCTATTAAATGTAAAATCATAAATGGAATTCATAATGGTTCCCAATGCGGAACAGTGTAATTTGTTTTGAATGGTTTTTACCTAATGGCTCTCTGAGGTATGTCTTAGGACACTATTAATGGCTAAAGATGGAAGAGGAGAGGAAAGAACTGAACAGACACAGTTTTTAAAGCAATTAGAAGTGACTGCTCTGTAAACAAACAAGTTATCTTCAATAGAAAGGCAGAACAAGAGGAATATAGTGGATACACAGAGGAAAACATCCACATTGTTAATTTGACCTTTGAAGATCTTTGGGCCACTTCATTATTATATTATTATTATTATTATTTCACATTTAAACATGTACAAATATATATATATAGGTCATACCACACAACACATGTCAAGGTCATTATTTATTATGCGTCATTATTTATTTGTTACTGCTTTAAACCAATGGAATATATGCCATTACAATGCATTGGTGCTGGGGTTGAGGTGATCTACATGTCCTTGCCTGTCACAAGACAGGACTTTAATATAAATGAGCAAATACACACATGTGAAGGGAAGTGGAACATGGAAGCCATCGATTATGCAGCTGGACGTTTTTGTATTCAGAAAACAGGCACATTGCTATCCATACATACAAGACGAGTTCAGATAACATGCCTTTAAGAATATATTACACATAGATAGAAAAATTCTCCTAATATGAATTGATTGACATATTTATCAAATTTTCTTTTTGCTTGATCGATTACAGTGTGAAGGGCACATTATGATGAATAATGTATAAGCTCTTTTGGCACAACTAACAAAAACAAATATCTGCAAACAGATGGTTCAGCTTGTTTAAAGTATAAAATATTCTAGCCGTTTCAGCAATGTGGACAAACTACCTTTTTGTTAGGGTCTGTTGGCTGGCTAAAGACCTGGCAGAATGGCAGAACAACAGTAGTCATTAAAAAAAAACATAAGATACAAATTCAGATGTATCTGAATGAAACATTTTAGAATAAGTTTAAGAGAAGCTGGTTGAGATGATCAAATGTGAAGCGAAGTGAAGTTAAGTGACTTGTGGCCAGGTTTGGTGACCCATACTTGGAATTTGTGCTCTGAATTTAACCCATCCATCATGCACACACACAGCAGTGAGAAGTGAACAACCACACACACACACAGCATAAAAACACACCCGGAGCAGTGGGCAGCCATTGCTGCGGGCCTGCGGCGCCCGGGGAGCCTCAAGGGTCTCAGTCATGGTATTGAAGGTGAAGAGAGTGCTGGGAATTCACTTCCACCACCAACAATCCCTGCCGGACCTGTGACTTGAACTCATAACCTTTAGGTTACAAGTCCAACTCCCTATCCATTAGGTCACGACAAAGGAATTTACAAAGCAAAATAGGAATTTAATTTAAAATACATGTTTGTATAGATTGTCATTGACTGTGGCTATAATGCAAGAATGTTGTCTTGGACACCAGAATAAGATGTCTATGTTTCTAGATTTCCCACTGTGGCTATAATATTCATCAGGCTTTGGCTGCATGATGGGATGTCCAGGGACAGATGGCCAGTACAGTTCTGCACAGAAGCCATGGGCGTGATTGCGTCCGGCCCGTGGAGCACGTTTGTGAGGTTTAATGGGCTGACTAATCAGAGCGAGAAATAGATGCATCTAAATTAGGCTCTGGGATCACTAGAGATCAGCCACACACACAAACAAACACACACATAAGTAGTTTGTAACGCAAGCTCCCAAAGCCTCACACCTGTAAACTAAAGCATGCACACTGTTCTCATTCTCTGAGAACATTTTATCTGCGTTCTAAAAAGAGACGTGTATGATTTCAGTGCACTGCAGTGTATTGTGATGTAATGCCCACATTGTTGAACTGGAGTAAAAGAAACCCAAGTCATTAGCCAGTTCAATTCCATATTCATCTTATGACTGTGAAAACGTCAAAATAACAAATAACTTGTCACACAAAACCGACGCCACTTCACACCGCTCTCACAGCTGCTTTGACAAATGTCGCGGAGCTGTCAGTGTAACACAAGGCCACCGTAACAAGCTGACAAAGCCACATTTGAAAACCCTCAGAAACACACACATTTCTCAGATGCCAAACAAAAAAAAAAAAACGGCATCTCAAATCCCTCTTGACAAGTCCAAACTTCCGAGGAGAATGTGTCTAGAAAACCACAGACAGAATAATATTCAGTGGCAGAAACTCCACATGAAGTTACAGTCAAAGGGGTCATATCAAGAGGAATCCAATTCTCCTTGATCTCTTGAAATCTTTTGAAAAGAGTTCATTGTACCATGAACATATACTGTAACTTTTAGGAATGTAAATTTCAGTTAACTATTGACATTAACACATCAACATATGACACGTCAACACAGTCTGTTTAGGGTTCAGAAACTTGGTCAGCTACTGGTAATGTAATTAGAAGGTAATAGGGGATATTCGAAAGTTCAGAAAAACTAACGATAAGTAAAATGAAAAATGTAGTTTCGGAACTATGTAGTGTTCCTGTCTGTGTGTAAGAACTGCACTATGAATCACATTAGCAACAAATCACATTTTTTTAAGAAGTTTTGAAACATTTCAGTAAATGTAAAAAATAAATAAATCATGCATGGAAAAATTATAAAAACTCATTTAAGCACTTTTCAAGTGTTGTCAGATCTACATGAAAATGTGTAAATGAAACGCTCATAATTCATGTGGCTGGTCTAACATAGTAAAACATGGTTTCTTGGCAATAGGAGGGGGAGATGGGAAACAGATTGTCAATACAAGAATTACTGGCTTTCCAATATATGGGCATATTAGACACACAACCGCAGCAAAACCCTGAGACATACATCTCTCTGATCTCTCAATGACTTTCAAACAGGCCTGTAAGAATTCAATCAATTTTCTAAATTGATTTTTGTCCATGGACAATTTGTTTGGCTATTAGCGTGTCACCCATAACTATGTAAGGGATTTAAACCAGAAGGAATGTGTCCATTTGAGAGTTTAGACCCATCTAGACAACACACACAAATGTGCACACACATATGCGTTTGTTTTTGTGAAAAGTGGGGACATTCCATAGGCAAAATGTTTTTTATACTGGACAGACTGTATGTGCTATTGCCCTACACCAAGCCTACACCTTACAGGACACTACAGACATTTTTGTATTTTCAAAAAACTTAATTCTGTATGTTTTATACGCGTTTCAGATGGTGGGGACAGAGGCTAATGTCCTGAAAAGTCACATTTTCCTACTAATACCTATGTCATACCTGTTTCATATACATGTATGTCCTCATTTTCCAAAAACCCACACACACACACATACAGTACAATCATAAGGTCAGTGAAACAGAGAATAATAAATGTAGAGTAAATAAAGCTTTCTACCACATGACTGCCAATTAACTGGGGTGGATCCAAGTGTCTTATGTATTAAAATAGTAATGTTAAAAGCAAGCAAAATCAAGAAACAACTAAATATTCAACAGAGAGAGCGAGAGAGAGAGAGAAAACAACAACAGACACACACATATTTACACTCCTTTGGTGGCAAGGCTGAAAATAAACTTTTCTTATTATTCTTATCATTGCCAATTTTCAGAACATTTGTGCTGATATTAATATTTATGTGGGTTTTTTCAGTGATTTTTATATTTGCTAAATCTCTTAAACCCTACAGTACATCTTTAAACAACTGTATACAAACTACAAATACAAACCCATATACAGAGAAAAATATATATATTTTCAGAACATCATGCACAGAAATTTTTAGTAAAAAATTCATGATTCACAAACAGTTAATAGCGGAGAAGGATATACAGAAAAGACTGCCTAAAAGACAGAGGAAGAATGAATCAGAGCAGAGATTAAAAATACAACTTCTGGTCTAAAAAGTTTATTGCAGCACATGTTGACATCTGTGTTTGTGGGTATGTGTGTTTATGTTAGTATATACATAGAGTGTGATAATGTCTATGTTTCTGTAGGAGTTTGTTTATGGGCTCTTTCAAGTGCTTTCTTGAAGAACAATATTAGGATAATCTTTCTATATTAACACCTGTCTGTTTAAATAATACTAAGACTAAAGGTCAAGACAGAACACCAATTATAACAAATATACAGGCAGCATATAATTCCTGATGCATGTTTTCATTGTGTCATTGACAGTCAGTGATTGCATGTGACAAATTCAGGCCACACAGACTTCAAAAAGGAACACAGATGTTAAACATGCCACAAAACCAATGATCCACGGCTGCCCTCTCCTTGACCTTCAGTCACACAGGTAGAGTGTCTACCACGAAGAAGATATCGAGTTAAAATAGCTGATGACATTTTCCCCTAATGAAGTCGGCATCGCTGAGTGGGAGTGGTCAGTATCACACGGCACTTCCTGCAGGCGACGCATCAAAAATGGCCACAAGTTAATTAGGTAAATGTCACACACTCAGAGATGCGGCAGACAACAGCTCCTGTCTACCTGCTGTGAGAAATATTGCCAAACCTTGAAATGACGTGACCTCATTAATTTCTCCAGACGTCTCCATAGTTGCACTAGATATTTCGTTTTTTTCCGCACTCTCTTTTATTGCTGCTGTCTCACTTCTAAAGTACAAAAAGTTTCTGTGAAAGACTGAAAGTTCCACATGTTACCAGGCAAGGCTTTCTTCTTCTTTTTTTATTTGTTGGTTTATCGTTAATCAAAGGGTTCCGTTAAGCAGGATTACTCTGATGTGACCAAAGAGAGACAGAAAGGATTAGACTTCTTTCAGGACCCGCTGGAATCAATACAAAGACCAATCCATCCTTCTAAAGCAAATGTGTCACACGTTCATCCAACATCCAAGTCTGATATAATGAATATTATGGTTACTTTTCATACGCGTTTCAAATGGTGGGGACAAAGGCTAATGTCCTGAAAAGTCACATTTTACTACTAATACCTATGTCATACCTGTGTCATATACATGTATGTCCTAATTTTTCAAAAAACGCACAAAAACCTTTTCTAAATTCTAAAATTCAAAATAAAATAAAAAGTTTCACATATTTATTTATTTATTTGTGACTTACGTGTTAATAATAATATGCTACGTAAGTACAGTAATTCTAATCTATCTGTGCAACATATTGCAAAATTGTGGAATATATCGTAAAACAACAACACCAAAAAAGCTAATAATTCATGGAAAACTAAGCAATGAGTTATTTTTAAAGAAATTACATTATATTTCCTCCTGTAAAGCAGTAGTATGTCTGCCACACATTCCACATGAACAGGCTAAAGTGGTGGGTTTATGTGAACAAACATTTAATAATTTATGGAAAATCTGATGGACTTCTCTATGACTCAGAAGAGATAATTTGCCATGACATTTACAAACAGACTCAAATCTGAATATGTTTTTCTGTTCCATTTTCATGTTCCATTGAGTTTAGGTATATACATGTTTAAATTATAAATAAAGAATAGTTCATTTTTTATATTTTTTTTATTTATTTGCATGAGTCAACCATAGTTGGGTTTGGTCTAAGAAAAATAATTAATATCATTGATAAAACGTTTGAGAAGTCCTGTTTTCACAACATGCCAGCCAGGCCACCCTAAATATTCTGATGAAACTAACAGCAACTTAGAAGAACTGTTATTTCATGAAATTTACATGTCTACTTTTTAATAAAAAAAAAAGAATATATAATGCTCAGCTTTCATGGAACACAAGACAGTGGTCAAAAAAGAAAAGTGTAAAAAATAAGAAACAATAATCTCCCTCTTACTTTTTACCCTGTCCTTTCACAAATAAAAATGCTCAACAATGCTTTATCTCTCAAAATACATAAATTCCTCCATCGATTCTTATACATCATTTTGCTTTCAATGGCATGTTTTGATGATTTAACAACAGTTGTTTTTAGAAGGTGTGCATTGATCTTTTGTGCTGATTTGGATGTTGAACACATTCATCAGTGGTGTTGTTTACTCATATGAGCAGCCGCTTATAATGAGGCCCTCAGCAGGCCTGTGTTTGCATCCTCCATCAAGCTAATGAAGTGCAAGGTCAAAACAGAAGACAAAGACTGGAAAAAAGTTGCCAAAAAAAATATAAATAAAAAAATTAAAATTATGTTTGTCTAGAATCCAACACATAAAGTGTTACGGTTGTTCTAAAACAATTATCACACAAGGCTCAGAATTTGTGAATAACAGAACCTCACTTAGTGGACACAAGACAGGATACAGCACCCATAGGGATTGACACATGGGGTACATGGCTGGACACTAATTAACATAATCATCTAAAATAGGACAGGAACAACCAAATATGGGTAAGGAAGACACAAGGGGAGCAAAAACACAAAGCACACTAAACACAGAGTC
>JAUMHP010000057.1:9107240-9125446 GCA_032361065.1 Enteromius trimaculatus
TGTTAAAATAATTCTTGAAAATGTGTTATGACATATTGATCCGTTAAATACTTTTATTTATTTATTTATTTATTTATTTATTTATCAGTCTACTGCATTTATAAATGTGTATATGTTGGACATATTGTATATTCCATAATATTCCAAATACTCAAAATGGTAATTCTGAAAATACAGAACTTAAATTCAGGTTGTAGAAAAAGTAAGAACTGAAACATTAAATTACACATGCTCAGGTCTCAGTTGCTTGTGGTCAGTATGTTAACATGTAAAACAACAATGAAACTGTTATTATGCTGCGTTCCTCACTATTTTACATATTTTCCCCTCATCTCTGATTTCATATGATTGCCTGTGATGACAGTAAAAGAGCGTGTGCACTCCGCTACTCAAGAGGCTGCACTTTTGATGCTGGCTTGATTTAGGAAATGGAACGAAATGCTGATTGCTGAATCATTTCCATTGTTTATTTTAAATCTCTCAATCATGTACTTAAAGTAAGGAGAGACCGACAAAAGCAAGACTTAGGGTGTGTGTGTGCATATGAGAGATGTTCACCGATATCTATCTATTTTGTGCATTATTTTTTATTTCAGTATTTAGTAAAAGGAAAAGGAAAGAACGTGACATGTGACCAGGTATGGTTTCCCATACTAGGAATTTGAGCTCTGCGTTTAACCCACCCAAATGCACACACACAGCAGTGAGAAGTGAACACACACACACCATGAACACACACTCGGAGAAGTGGGCAGCCAATGCTGTGTTGCCCAGGGAGCAGTTGAGGGAATGGTGCCTTGCTTAAAGGTCTCACCCTCAGTCATGGTACTGAAGGTGGAGAGAGCGTTGGTTATTCACTAACCCCACCCACAATCCCTGCCAGACCTAAGACTCGAACCGGTGACCTTTTGGGTTGTAAGTCCAACTCCCTATCCATTAGGCCACGACGGGACATATATTAGGACATATATTTTTTTTTTTTTTTATGCTATGCATAAAAATTCTAAGGTGACTGAATGTGAGAGGAACAACAAAACTGAAAAACAAGGATTCATTTCTGATTTTACATTAGAAACTAAATTATTCAGTCTGATTTGGAAACTGAATATATATTTTAGACAGATGGTCAGTGCTCAAAGAAATGGTGAAAAAAAATCACTTTTGCTTTGATCAGAGAGGTCAACAGGTGCAGTCCACCAACAACAAATGTCTTTTCCTGTTTGTCACGCATCTCTCTCCTGAGGGGCCCCCAAACCACACGTGGGTGAGAACAGCAGGAACAGACATCAGAACTTAAAGACCTGAAGACCAAATTCCACCAGCTTATTTCACAAATATTCCCACAAATAATCAATTATTGATTATGTAAATAAATTACTGTTTATGCCACTAGATAATAAACAAAATGTACCTTCCATTTGAATATAATAGAGCCAAGAACTTGTTCAGGAAGAAAAAAATAATAATTGGAAAAATGTATTATAATTAAAGGCTTTAAGAAAATTCTTACAGTATATATTTTAAGATTCTAAAATTTAAAGTACAAACTTAACATAAATGCATATTATGTGACTCTATACCTCCATAATTTAGATACATTTCTGTATTATTTCATGAAATGCTTAAAATTTGCTACTTTATAAAAACAATATGAATAAAAAAAAAAAGACCAAATTCCAGGAGCTTATTTAAAAACAGTATTTTACAAATATTCCCACATAAAATCAATTATTGATTATGTTATTTTTTATATTATGTTACTGTATATGCAATTAATTTTTCGGATGTTAAAATATACGCGAAAAATAAGAAAGAAAGAACTATTCTTAATTATATAAATATATTCAAAGATATATTCATAAAGTGATCATGTATTTTCTTCTTTTATCAAATGTGCCAAATGCTCGATTTAAATAATAATAACAATAAAAATAAAACATCTGAAATATCGGAATCTGTATTTACTGTAGGAATGTAAATTGTAAAAAGGGGCCAAGCAAACTCACTGACTATATTGTGAAGCATATTAAAACACTCCTCTATTTGTTGACCTAACATAACTTTAACCGCAATTTTGGTAAAAAATCAGTGAACATAGAAAATATACATTCCAGACACAAATTAAAGTCTCAAGGCCACAGTTATCGAAGCAATTTGTCTGCTGCATGTGTGTGAATGTATTTCGTGTGACGTGTGTGCTAAATTCTGAGAGTGTACAGTAGACGGCACACTCACTCCACATTAGCTGCTGAGAATTCAAATGACGAAAACCCGCTCACGGCACGACAGCAAAGCAGGCGAGGACACACACACTCTTTGACCGAGCATTGACCAGCCCAAAAGAATCAATGTTTATTTAGTTCATTTTTAAACACACACAAACACCCCTCCTGTGGTTTTAGCTCTTGTTTTAGGATTTGTTCGATCCAGCTAACCAAAATGCCGCCATGTTGTTCTATGGAGCCAGCCGAATGCTGATACACGTATTCACGAATGTGTGTATGATTGTGTGTGTGTGTGTGTTTGTACATAATGGAGGAGAGTGAGGGTTTGCTTCACAATAGTGCTTTGAATCAATTTGTGCCATCGGCTGGATCGTTACTGAAATAACAGTCTTGTTGATGGAGATGTATTTAGTTTAGTCAGTGATGCACGACACGCATTATTGAACTACCTGGCAGCCTAATCAAAACCAAATTATATTCATATCATAAGCACAGGGGCTACTGGAGACAATAGGGCCTATAATTCTTCATGGGCTATTTGTTTAAGTCGTTTATCAAGGAAGTTAAAACATATTTAGTTATTTTTTAATATAAATAAATCGTGTCACGCTGTGTGACTGTTGGTTGCTTGTTTAATGAATTTGCTAAATTATTACATGTACATGTTTAAACGGCTGTGTTTATATGAAAATCAAGGACGTAGAAATTATTGTAAATGGATATATAATGAATAGCGTATTTTAGGTGCTTTTTTTTATTAGTTATTAGCTTTTCCTAAACGGCATACAAACTAATTACAAACCTATTCTACTCTACTCTATTCTATTTCGATTCTAAAGTTTATTTAACAAATTATATATTGATATAAATAAATTAAAAGAAAAAATGAAATCACAATTTTTTTTATTATTTAAATATACAATTGATAGTGAATTTTACAGCATGCATTTTACAATTTAATTTTTGTCGTTTTCTCTCAATCATATTTTTTTTTGGGATCTGTGAAAGCGGGGTGAAACGTTCAGTGGAACACTGTCTGTGTATTTTAAAGTGGAGGCCGTGAACTCTAGGTATTATCACTCTAAAGCTCCGACAAAGAGAGGCGGGGGAAGCGAGTCAAACAATCACTACTGTCCTCATTCGCTCACATACGATAAACACCCAGCATGGTTGTATTAAAAAATTTGCTGCAGTGTGGTTCTGAATTTAGATGCATTAAAAAAGCTAAATTGCTACGAAAATAGAATGTACCGCATACGCTTTCTGCAAAGAATATAACGTTTTTGTTGTTGTTTTTTGTTTTCATTTCATTCCACCACTAATCAAAATCTAAGAGCTTTTATATTTTTATATCTTGCAAAATATTGCTAACTTTATGTAAAAAAAAAAGCCCAATTAATATAGATTAAATTATCTATTGCTATAAAAGCCAGTCAACATGTTTTAATTTCATTGCTTTTTAAAAGATTTGTGCGTTCAAGCATGCATGTTCTAATGTAATGGTTTTAAAAACGATAATTTTGCTGTCACAGGAATTAGTTAAATGAGTCAAGATAATAGTAAAATACTAAAGACATCAAATATATCAAACACATACTTGTAACTTATGTTTGGGTCTTTAGTAACTTGGCACTTTAAAAAAACCTCTGAAGTAATTTTATAGTAAAGTGATTCTGTTAGAAAACTGCAAATCAACGAAGACATATTACGAAATGATTGGAAACATGACATTCATGAGCGTTCTGAAATGTCTTGTGGGCTGGCTGTTGTTCAAGCTTGATTTTATGGATGCGTGCTTATTGAATATACCACATTTTCATGCTTACACATCACATTTTTGTAATTAAAATAGATTATGACCAAAAGAAATTGCGTCTGTTTAATGGTCTAGTTACGATCACAGTTAAAAGGTCAATATATTTAAGTATGGAAGAAGAGGCTGGAATGTTAAATATAAATATAAACAATCTGTTTAAATGTTGAAATATAAACAATATGTAAGTACTGTAATACAATTTTATGTTAATATTAATATAAAAGTACAATTTAATAATGATACATTTTTGGAAAGTTAAAAATAAGATAGAAAATGATATTATATTTAATATAATAATAATTATATTACTATTTTGATTATTACAGTCAATGGTTAAATGGGACATCACCCCGGCTCTCCATTGTGGGCACTGCCATCTCTCACCAATCACAAGAGACACATGAACTCTCCGTGAACCCGTCTGTCTAAACTCATAAAAGCACATAACTCATTTTTGGAAATTAAGTTTTAGTGGTTATACTCGGATGGTCTGATCTCTGCCCTAAAAGTGTAAATGGCAGAATGTAATACATTATTAAAATAACAAACAACAAAAAAAAATCACTTTCGAGGCGCATTTATCCAAACAGTTTTTAACAGCGACTGTAAAAACACAACATTGTATTGTAGTGATTATATATCTAATGTTTTTTAAATGTGGGGTGTTAAATATGCTAAATGATCAAAACTATGTAAGTTGCATTCTAATATATTAATATTTGGTTTGGCAGTAAGTTCTACTATGCCCAGCACGAGCAAAAAAACACAACATGGCAAAAACAAATACAACACAATTAAAAATAGTTTCAATATAACAAATCCTGTCGAAGACATCACAGTATATCTTTCAGTTCAAGTCAACATTTTTAAACACGACGGGTTTATTAAAGAATGAAATAAGCAATAGAGAAATATTGTATATTTTACAAACCTGTCTCTTTATAATTTCTGTTCATTGGTTTCATTCATCATTTGCTTTCTGATTTATGTGCAACACATATGTTTTTATTTCCAAACAATAGTCACTATTGAGAATATTTTTTTTTCCCTCTAAAGCGAAAATTAAAAACAATGTTATTGTGCAAAGTCACTCATGCATGCAAACAACCTTTCAATAATGTAAAACCTTTCAAAATCCTCATTTTACATTAACTGAGCGTGTCTGGCTGTCCTTAAAAGCATGCAAACAAATAAAGTCTGCAAGCGAGACAAGAGAACAGCCCTCACGGTCGCTGGTCATTTTCTCCTCTAGAGAGGCAGGTAGAGTTAAAACAGGGTCAGCGTGTCTCTATTCATTCAGTTTTCTCTTCATATCCATCTACAGCAAAGCAATCAAATTGTCGCACAAATCTCTCCCAAATAATTGACCGACTTTTTGGGGTTCAAACAGAGGCCACGGTAATGCTGACAATGTCGCTTTGGTATAACAGCTTAGCTTCCTCGTCCTGCTTTTTATTTTTCCCTCGGCAAGTCGTCCCTGTGCCCTGCTGTTGAACCTGCACATTTCTGACCGATGGGCAATTCTGCCACTTTAAAACAGCAGTGGGCGATTGGGGGGGGGGCTGCTGCTGCCAGCTGTGATCTTACCCTCGGCAGAGCCCATGCCATCTCCAGAATATTCAAACAAACTTTACCAGCAAGACTGTGGTACTGCGTTGCCAAAGCAAGAGCTAATATTAAAAATCTTCTGTGTTTATTTATAACAAGATTAAACCCTTGAAGAAATGCTTATATTTTAAATCTTAAAAAAAAAAAAAAAAGTTTTTACTTATACAGAAAATATAATATGACAGCAAAATCTTTCATGTTATTCGAGAAGCGATGTTTGAAGTATTGAAAAAGAAGATGATGATGAGGGTTATGGAGCTAGTCATGGACATTTAATCAGGACTACATTCTCTAACATGAAGGTTGATTGCTATGCAAGCTGAGGGCAGCGCAGATCTGAGGGCATTTCATTGTGTGTGTGTGTGTGTGTGTGTAAGCAGCATGGTAATAATCTCATAGCTGCATCATCTGCCAGGGCCTTTTAGATCCATTTCCCCTCAGCCTGGAATAGCGTCAGGGCAACAGCTGGTGTAGATGAACGCAGGCGGGCGGACAGGGAGGGTTATGACGAGGGGGATGGGGGTGTTCCATTTTTTTTTTTTTTTTCTACCCCTCCGAATTAATCCTGACACTTTGACCCTTGCCTAAATTCTTGGTTCCATGTTGCGGTCTGTGGCAGGGATTGAGATGCATGAAATTACAGCAGGAAAGCGGTATAATGCTTCCTGTGCCAATCAGTTTTCTTCCCCAACGTCCCGTCAAATTGGGTTGTCCCAAACTCCTCTGACAGGAGGAAAAGTTCAAAGTTCATTACCTGACAAAAACTAGTCAATTCCTACTTTTCAAACAGATTGTGAAAGCACAATCTGGGGAAAGATAATATGTTTTAAATGAATAAGGTAAGGACACTCATTATGCTAATGTGAAGCTTCTTCACTAGCCTCCAATAAGTAATTATCAGCTTGAGATAGTTAAACAACTCAAATGCAATTAAAACAATGAAGATAATAGTATGTGTGTGTGTGTGTATATATATATAATAAAAAAAAGCTAAACTATGACCCTGGCATTGACTCAGCTACTGCAATGCTTTAAAAAAGTAATCAAAACATAAAAAGTAAGTGGTATTTACATTTAAACTGAATCAAATCTGACTAAATCTTTTAGAATGGGTAACAAGTGATACAGATATCATTTTCATCAAGGAGCTTTATTCAGTTTGCTAGCATAGCTCCTGAAACCCCACTGCTCATATAAGCTGGGTGTTTTTATTGTAACCATTAACATATCCTTATTGAAGACCCCCCGTTACACTTTTAATTAAAAAATTGAAGAATGTCATGGGGACTTGAGTGCACGACTCTTAATGATCGGTCTGGATTAGCTGTCATTAAGAGATAAAACAGACATTAACCGCTCGACACGCTAATCTACAAAAACAGCGCTGGTCTTCGAGACATTTCTCAATCACTAAAACAAATGCATCAAGCACCTGACAGTTCGGCTTCATTTAAAAGTGAAACCACTGATTTAACTGTGCTTCATTTTGGTATTTCTGGATTTATAAACGCAACATGAGAGCTGACAAGAAATCTTGTAAAATCAAATTTCATGCTTGGGTAAACATTTCCTCTCACTCTGTAAAAAATAATTATTACTGAATAAATAAAATGACTGATTTGAATTTTTACATACACACACATAACTTGCAGCATTCATAATTCAAACGTTTAAAATGTTTTAAGCAAAAGGGAGACATTCTTAAATTCATACGGTTTATGAATAAATAGACTGACAAATAAATAAAAAGAAATTATAAATGCATGCATTTTAAAAAATAAAATGAAAAAGTGAAATGAAAAATGTCATGCCTTATTTACATGCACAAAGACATATGAAAGTCTGTCCTAATATATTTCATTGAAAATTGCCTGCGAGTTCAGTGTTTGTCCATATCAACAGATGCACTCATCTAATGTTCACACTTCATGAATTATTTACTGAACAAAGTACCTCTTAATAAACTACTATAAAAAACAACACTGAAATGGCAAAAGTTTTTCTGTTTTGTGAGTGCTATTTATTCATCTGTCAGACTGTATTTTTAGAATGCTTTTATTTCTACCCATTATTTTCTCCATAATGTATAAAGTGTTGCTTGAAGCTTTTAACAGAGGTCTCAGCAGTGTGACAGGAAAGACATTCAGTGCATTTTCTTTTTTTAAAAGACACGACCATCATGACTATCCACTGCTTTTACTCACAAACAAGCAAATCCATTTACGGACAAACCGAATGGTTTATTTTTCCTTTTCTCCATTTTTTACAAGAGCGCTCCCCACTGCTGCCGAGCAAGCTTGCGATCGGACCATCTCAGAAGATCTGTCATGAATACTTAATACCCAAAATGCTGCTCATACAGCCATTTTCGCGGTTCAAGAAACATCCGAACGGAGAAGTTGGTCTCGACTCGGAAACCGGTTTCGCTTTTTACTTCATTTTCTCTTGAGATTTTGAACATATGTGGCAGCAAACAGCAGTGCTGAATGTATCTGCTTCTGTACGTATGTCTAATTTCATTTCATCACACCGTGGGTCACCTTAAGGCCATCTAACAGCATGAGGACAAGCGCGTTAAGTAATGCGCTGTGGTATGAGTCAACAAATACAGGATTATGCTATTTGGTTTAACAGATAAGCTTTATTTCTACAGATTAAACGAGCATTTTCCAAAGCTCTGTTTAGCATAAAGCACCACAGTCATTGATATGATTATGGTATGCTTGTATCTAGGCCAAGACCTGCAAACCAACATATCCAGCACTAGAGATGCAAGTAAATGCAAGCTGATCTACTTACACGATGGATACAGTTGCACTGTAAACACACAACTGTGTCCTTCAGTGCCACTTACGTCCATTAGGGGGAGTAAGAGGTACAGATAGCAAAAGGTAGCACAGACAAGCAAGAAAGAGTTCAAGTGAAATCAGTAAAGCTGCTGCACAAAGAGGGTGTTGTCTGGCGGAGACGTTAAACACCTTGGCCGGTATCCTGTCGAGATAGAGAACTGCACAGTGAGAGGCCTTTAATAAGAGTAGATTAGCGATTTTGGCTTTGGGTTGTGATATACTCTACGCACACATGCACGGGTGGATTCCACTCATACGCTACACCTCCATGTCGTAGCACTGCTAAAGTTGAACAGGTCAAGCTCTGTCTTAGCACGGGAATACATGGATCTGAGCGCCTGGATTCAAAAACGTCATTCAGTGGCTCCAAAATGTGATCGAAAAGGCTAAAGACCCCAAACTCCTGCGGATTTGCTCTATGAGAAGCGTTTGACTTTTCTCTCTTGTTCATCTTCTTCCAGCGCTCTCTCTATCTCGGCTTCGCTCCGGGACCGTAATACCACATCAATGCCTCAGCGGGGCTGTGGCACCAGGCAAATGTAAACAGAGAGGTCATCCCTCCTCTTTCGTGCTGTGCTCAGGTCTTTCTCTCATCCCTCCATCGCCTCTGAAAGGTCTAGCCTTTCACACGGGACAAGAGAGGGATGAAGGTGAAGCATGACATCCCATTTGAGGTTTAATGAAAGCGAGGGAGGAGAGGGGAGAGAGAGTAAATGACTCAGGGATCTCAGCAGATGATCGCTGGAAATGCAGCAGAGGTCTGAAGAGAGGCAGAGCTGTCATATAAGACTGAAAAAATAGAAAAGAAGGATGAATAGGCCTCAGCTGGATAGACGGAAGAATGAATGGGGTGAAAGGGAAAGAAAAAAAAAAAGGATAAAGAAGTTTGTCTTCTTATCTCCTTTGTGATCTACCCACCTGTTCTTTCATAACATTTCCACCCATAATTTTTTAAAGTCATACAAAACAGAATCAAATGTACATTTATGATCTTTTATTTATGATTCACAAAACACTAGGCTTTTTCAGATTTACCCTGTCTTAGCAGTATATCTAAAATCTAGTAAGCTTTTTTGCTCCCTACCTAGACAGCTTCCCAGTAAGTGACTGATTTGGACCACTCTGCATAAAGCTCAGAGGTTACCAAACAAAACCAAAAGTTTTTAATAAACTTTTGTTTTTTGTAAACTTGCATTAAATTATGCATTAAATTGATCTTTAATTAAAATGATCATTAAAGCGATGGCCAAAAAGTTTACATTGTTCCAAAATGAATTAATGAATCAGCAAATAAATAAAAACATTAATTGATTAATAAATTAATATAATATTATATATTAATTAATAAATTAATATAAACTTCCTTTGAACTTTTTATTCATCAAAGATATTGAAATACGACATTGCACCATATATAAGAAATTATAAACATCAGCTTTGCCATCACAAGAATACTTTTTAAATTGCAATAAATAAAAATTGTAATGGCAATTCACAATATTACTGTTTCTGGGAGTATACGAGACATACGGTTTATTTTTTCCTTCTTCTTTTAAAATACTAAGGAGCACATTATGCTTTGGAACAAAGCAAAATACATTTAGTTTAGACTTCTATAATATCAGCATTAGAAAATATCCTCCAGTTAAAAATCGAAACACTTTCTCTGTGCTTTGAGCACGATTCAGAATTAAACAGGCAATATATGCTAGTCTAAGGTCTCAAACCTTTGAACTCCTAGATACAGAAATGGAGGCTCGCAATAAAAAAAAAACGGTTTTGGAACAGAGACTGATGCCCACACTGTTATTTTTTACTTTATTTTGTTACTGAGTCTGTAAACTCAAAGGCACAGAGGAATACTTCTAAATGTCCAGTTTTTTCCACATTTTTCCAACAGTGTAGGTCCAGACAACACACAAAATAAAAAATGTATTAAATGGAGCTAAAAGTACTACATTCTATTAGTAGCTGAAAGCAATCAAATTAGCCAACATTATTAATAAATGAACAAATAAGGGGCAGTGGAGGTGCACTTATCTACAGACATTCAAACTCTGCCTTAATCGGCTGAGCTTTCTGGGAGATCTGGAGGCACACAGTCTGTGTGGCCTGCTGATGTCTAATTATTCCTCTATTTCTCTTCTCAAATCCTAGTCTCCCTTTCATTTACTGCCCACTTCCTGTCAGGCATCACACATATGCCCGCTCTTCAGGCACAATTACATACGCCCCGAAAAACACTGTACTCTACAACTCTGACTCATCAATATAATCACCCAACTGCTGTTTCAGTGGCCGTATAAAACAGCGTGGGATAAATTGGCTTAAATTCGATGCATTAACAATTACATTAAATGCAGGGCAATTAGCAATGGGTGCTAAAGGTTTTTAATGTGGCATGTGCTCCTCCAAGCTCCATTCCCCATTAGTGATATTAGAGCAATCCGCAATACATAATAGACATAATAGTTTTTGTTTTTTTTTGCACCGAGATAAGTTGTTAGTTTGGTGTTTGGAGTTAAAGCTGCTGCCACTGACCCATGTATTTATGTATCCCATAAGCCCCAAATGGCTTCTAATGGGTGAGTTGAGAGACATTGAAAAGGCGGGACTGCTCCATCATCTCTGCGCCACTGTAAGTTTCCTCTGAAGCCGACACACACACACACACACAAATAACAGCCCATAAACTCAAAGTGTGTTCTTTAACACAATATACACTTGAGACTGACAATCTGTGGAGCACCCAGAGCATATGAAAAAAAACGAGAAAAAAAAAAAAAAAAAAACATTAAATGCATCTCATACATATAAACACAGCATAAAGCAATACGCACACTGGGGACAAGAGGAAAATAATTGGGTTTTAAAGTTTGTAGGAGAGAAACCTGATCAGGGTGCAATAAATTCCTACACTTCCTTTCTAATGGAAAACAAAGATACAGAGAGTAAGAGACACATAGAGAAGGAGGAAAACAGAGAAAAAATGCTACAGGCAAGCTAACAGGCAGCTGATATCGATTAGTGGGTGTCCAGCGATGATAATTGGAGGTTTTAATTGTCAGAGGGGTACGACGGAAAGAAGCTGATGAATAAATGCATCATTCTGTCTGTCTGTTGATTTTAATGTGGAGCTTTATGTGTTCTGCTGTTTTTTGCTACACATTCCTCCAGGGGTGACCTTTGTGTGTGTGTGTGTGTGTGAGAGAGAGAGAGAGAGAGAGAGAGAGAGAGAGAGAGCTGGAGAAACAGTACATATATAGAGCAAGAAACAATATTGAAAATCATAATTTACTTTTGTAATGTGTTGTTTATGTGTTTTAGCTTGAGGAATATGCTAGGTTCTTCTAAACACCGACAAAATTGGCTTCTTTTAAATGCAAAATATAAAAAATCAAATTGTGTTATAGAAGTCTATGCATTCTAGCTTAAGGCCTTAGTAGTATTTGCATCAACAACACTCACTTTTATATATACAATTAAAATTAAAATTCAGTTTTTGGCATGTTAGCTTTTTAAACTGCAAACTATATAAAAAAAAACAGTTTATACATGTTAACTATTATAAATACATGTTTGTTTAGCTCAAGGTCATGCTAATATGTTAATATTTTCTAAACACTTACACAATTTGCTACTATCATATATATATAGATACGATATGATATGATATATGATATGATGAAAACGTTCTCTGCAACAATGACTTATGGCTGTGACGTAAATAAAAGCCTGTTAGACATTTTAGTTTTCAACAAAGGAACAACTCCAACTTCCTGTGACAATAATAAATACATATACTGTATATATAGACAAAAGAAAAGAAACATAAAAAAATGCAGATGAATCAAACATTGTGTAAAAGAAAAAGAGAGAAAAATCCTTTGCGTACTGTAGTTCCTTACATCAGTCTTTTATCTTATATGGCCTGTTCTTTTTCTCCCATTTATTATGGAAATCATCTTTATGAAATACATATGCGCTTCTCACACACGCACACTCATATCCCTGTAACGTTTATAGCATAATGTCTGTCAGAAGCAGCTTCTCCCTCATTCATCATGTCTGTTTAGCAGGAGAGATGCCGTTTCCCTCTCTCGGTGGAAATACGTCTGTCGCCAGTCCATTTAAACACATCCTCTCCCTCTCTTACTCTCGTTCTTTTTCGTTTCGTGTTATTTCTCCATTCAAATTCTCTCCTGTAATGTCCCTGCTCATTCATCGTCAATATAGTGTTTCAAAACAGTCGCTTGCACCTTCCATTTTCTCTTACCGCCGTTCCACCCCCATACCCCCCCCCCCCCCAAACCCCATTTTAAGTATTTTCTGTGTAGTTCTAAAAATCCCCTTTCTGACACACACACATATGCTTGTTTTCCACATAGATCTGTGCATGGGCCGCGCTTCCTATGCGCCTGACTTTAGACGTTCTCCCAGCCTGCTAAAATAAACCAACGTGGTCCTGAGACTCTGAACAAATAAGCATTTCACTTTGGTCCAGATTCTTGAGCGGCTATCCTGCTGGAGTAAGTGATTGTTCCTTTACCTCCCTGATTAAAAGAAGCAGGCTGGAATATAATACCTGCACTATTACAACCCAACCGGAAAAATAGCAGGCCTAATCCAGAAAAAAAAGAAGTGCTCGTGTACATTGTGATTGGCAAAGCACCATGAAAGAAAATGGTGGATGAGATTCGAGATTTTTACCTCTTCACCCCGGACCCTGAACCAGGGCAGAAGGCTTTTAAGATCGCCTGATTCATTCTAGAAAGGAACGCAATGGTAAGCCAGAGGTTGTGTAATTTATTATTTTTTTTCTTTTCTTTTTTTTTTCTTACTGAGGCATAAAAGAGACTTTTGTCTGTTCAAAAAATAAATAAATAAATAAATAAATACTGTCATTTTAAGAAAACTGTCTGTGTTTGTAAGTATGTGAACTGAATCTCTGCTTGCGGCCGGTCATTCCCAGTGTGAGTAGTGTACTGTGTGAACGAACGAACTATATAAGTTAAAAGAAGGATGAATGTTACTCAACAAGATAATGACAAAAACAAAACAGTCTAAGCATGCAATTAAAAAAAACTAATTATATTACAAGTCACACAAGTTAACAACAAAGTTGTTTTTACTCACTATCATTGTTTAACAAAATTGCCCAAAAAATTAATAAAAATGCTTTCATACTATTTTCCAGACTCCCCCTTTATTCCAATCTGCCAGCGTTCACACTACAGACCTTACTTCTGATTAACTAAAACAACCCCCCAAAAAGAGTAAATGTCAAGCTTTTAACAGTCCTAAAATATGCAGCAAAAATCTACTGTAATATAAAGATACAGTTTCAGATGTGATGCATACTTCACTTTCAGAAAAAAAAGGTAGAGACTAAGTCAGTACTCTTTCAAAAGGAACACATTATTACATATTTTACCATATTTACCTCTAAAGTGTGAATATAACATTAGTACCTTAAAGGTACACTTTAGTACCTATTTTTAAAGCATACCACCAGATACAGCTTTTACAGCCTTGTTTCCATTTGCAAAAAAAAAAAAAAAATCTGAATAGACAGAAACTTTTCAATGTCCTTCAAAAGAGATGTTATTAACAAAATGGCATGCTCTCAAAATAATATGATAACTTGTGATCTTACTGTTTTAGCAAACAATGCATTTAACATATGAATAAATACTGTAATGTACTATAATGTAGAAACATTATAGTAGTGTTTTAGTTTTAATGATTTGCAGTGACTGAATTAGTAATTAATAATAATCAAAGAAAATGAAATAATAAGTTGTGCAGGAGACACATTTTAATAAAAGTAATTTTTGGAGTGAATGTCTAGATGCACAACGTGTGTCTTTAACTTTGGTAAGACGGCTGTAAATTGTCACTCATGTGAAAAACAACTTGTAAAATCATTTTAAATGCAAAACAGCAACAAAAGAGAGTGAAAAACATGAATCTGAACAAAACACAGACAGAAACTCACACAAACCGCCAAAGCACTCTCTCTCTCACGCATGCACTAAAACCTCAAGACATTATCGAGACCACAAAATGCATCATCGTGCACATCGATTGGACACAGTAATTACAGAGAGATGCTTAATGGTGAGTAAGTGACAATGGTAACCAACCAGCACTTTTCTGCAAACTTCAAACCCTTTCCACACACCTGCCCAGACTCAAGAGGGCTTTTAACACAGGGAGGGGCGCCATTCTCCTCTCGCTCTCTCACACACATAAACACACAAACGCAAATGTGAACACAAGCAACAGCAAATGATATTGAATGGAAGTGAACAAAATCAGAGAGGAGATGGATGGCTTGAGAGGGGACGTGGTCATGTCAGTGGTCAGTATAATAAGAGCTGTCTCTCTGCGCTTGGACGGTTCTCTTGGACTAAAGCTGAAGGCTGGTCTGGATTCAGTCACACTGCAAAGCGGCCAGATTTAAATGGAGCTGCTCACAGGCTTCGGGCCAGACCTGCAGACTACATCTCTGGATCTCCAGACAAAGCCAGCGGGCTTCTGTTTGTTTCTCTTCCTCTCCGGCTTCCAAATTACAACAGTGCACACAAATTTAACAAGCAAATGAGTTTCTCCTCTCCTCTCCAACATTTCCCCCCACCCTTTGCTCTTGCTGACATAGCATGAGTGTTGTGTGTGTGTTTTTAACACTCACCCAGCTAAAATGAGAGTTTATTAGCGGTAAAATCCCACTGCGGCCCACCCTCCTTCCTAATGACCAGCATATATGCCACATTCTGCAACTGTGACACATCCGGCAGATAAACAGCATTCGTATAGGTGTGTTTGTGTGTGTGTGCAGTATAAATGCACACGTTTGCTTCAGAGAGTAAACACTAGTGGTCTAATGTGGAATCGAAAATTGTTATCCCTAATGGAGGACAGTCATTTGCTAACGTTAATTACTAGCATTAGTCTCAATCATTACCAATGTGTGGATATACTGTATATGGTATAATGACTTGTGTTAATGTGCGTGTGTTAATGGTCAGCGGGTCCAGGTCGGCGGGTCGTGCCAGTCTCAGGAGGAGTCTCATCTTGGCTTGACTAATGCTAGCAGACCTCCTACGGCTGGCACTAACTTTGAATGCGGTTTCAATAGATTTCATCAGAAATGAGCAAGATTTGCAGCATTACGGAGAAGAGGAGCACATGTGAGATTTTTCTCACCCTGCTTAGTTTCAAATGGAGAGGCCGGAGCATGATTTTTTTTTCTGCTTTTAAAGGCAATTTCAGTAAATGTCACACATTCACACTCACACACACCGTAATGGACTGCTACTTGTCATCTTTTCACTCTGCTAGGGAAAACGCTAACCTTATAACAGTGACTTTTTTTTCCATTGAGGGACAAGACAACGTGTGTGTGTGTGTGTTTGGGCCTGCATGTCTTGATTTTCAATCAAGAAAAAATGTACATTGGAACACTGAAATGTACTATGGAAACTGTGAGTGTGAAAAAAAATAAACAAATAAACTGTAATACTTCACAATGCGTCATTTGTAAATATTAGTTACTATATTAACTAACATTAATATCCAACAAACAATTCATTTATTGATATTTGGTTATGTTAATTCATAAAAATACAGTCTTTCACTATTAGTTGATGTTAGTTCACAGTGCATTAACTAATGTTAACAAACAAAAATTTGTGATTTTAATAATGCATTAGTATATGATGTAATAAATGCTTTAGAAGCATTGTTTATTCTTAGTTTATATTTAGTAATGTAGTTAACTATTGTTAACTAATGGACCTTATTGTAAAGTTCTACCAAGCATACAAGAAATAAAATAAAAACAAGTCAAAAAGTTCTTAAATTTTACTTTTTTTTTTAATTTTGACCTTTATTTTGACAAAAGATAGATAGAAATATTCAACATCCAGGTCTAAAACAGCATGATGGTAACTAAATAGTCACAATATTCATAGTTAGGTAAGCTTCTCCTTTAACATCAAACTATTTTAGCTACCACTTCCTGATTAAAACACACACCCAGTCTCCACATCAGACATTTATTTATAATTTTTCAAAAGAAAAGAAAAGAAAAGAAAGATAAAAAAAAAAACATCAATGTATCAACTGTTGTAACATATTCTAAGTGAAGAAAGAAGTAAAAAGCATGTGGATGTGTGTTCACTCCCATCCTGAGAAAACTGATTAACTAATTATAGCTTGGGAGGAGCCTGTTCATACAATTTGGCCAGTTTCAATGACGAGAGTATTTAAACAAGCACTTACTCAATCCTTTAAATAGTTCCTATCATATTTGTTCTCCACCCCAAAAAGGTTTCCTCCAAAGCTGTATGGTCCAAATATTAAAAAAATCTATTGCAGACAGCAAAATAACTTCTTAAACACAAAAATCCTGTAGAAAAAGTACTTCAATGGTCATATGTTCCTACTATAGTATTTGATCATACCATAGTACTTCACACTATTTAAAGATATGCCATCCATAATGAACTACTACACCAAAGTGTCTTGAGTTATTTTTGGTATCATGAACATATGAAATATATGAAAGGCATCAAGCTATAATGATGCTTATTCCCCCACAAAATGGTGTAAGAATCTCAAAGAACTTGCGTTTTAGATTGCTGACAAAATTAATTATTTTCAACACTGTTCACTCTGCTGCCTTGTCAAAACCTCATTCTCTATAACTATAATTCTTAAAACATAAATCCATAAACTCACATGCAAGCTACAAATCAGTTTGGAGATTTTAGTCACTCTCTATAGCTGTACTTGCATGACTGAAAGTAGCTTCGGGGACATCGCAAAGATGATCACAGTGATGATGGACTGAAGACAGCCTTTGGTCTTCAAAGTTTGTCTTCGGTGGACTACAGGCAATATCATTGACATTATTTACTTCAGTTGTCAAGCTCAAATAACAGTGTAGTTGACAGATTCAAGTCAAGTCACAGCAGTTTATTGTCATCTCTACTGCATGGTAGAAGAAACAACATACTGTAGGTCCTATCTTTAGAGGATGCAACAACCATACTCAGATTTATTTTAGTGTGTTCCCCTAGCAATGTTTAGGCAATTTGGGGGTCATGTGGCCTCACACATACACAAACACACCACTCAAAAAAAGAGATATTACTCAGCTTAGTACGGCAGTGACAGTTAACTAAATAAGCAATGATCTACCAGCGTATCAAAGAGGCGATGCTGGTAGATTTATCCCTATATCCATTGTTTTCTTTCTCAAAGGCCTGAAAGCATGACCCCAGATTTATGAGACTTTACTCAGCCATTCTGTCAACATATACAGACATACACACACCACAAAGACTAGACACGAGTCTCTAGTGTGTTTGCACACAGCTCAGAATAGAGCTGCACTGTCAGTGGAGGGTATGTTTTAATCAGAAAGCAAACCAAGCATTGACTCAACATGCATGAACAAACATTAGGATGTGATACAAGAAAAAATACTGTAATTAATAAAACGTATTTGGGAAACATTTTTATCATGCCTTCATCATAACCAAAATTAATCTTCTACATAAAAATAGAAATACATAAAAAAGAAAAGAAAAAAATCCTGAAAAATGGCTTGATACAAATGATTAAAACGGTGTCAGTGAAAAGCATACTTGAGACAAAATATGATTTGTGAGAGAAAAAAATAAAATAAAATAAAAAATA
>JAUMHP010000057.1:9132890-9152830 GCA_032361065.1 Enteromius trimaculatus
CCGCGTGATTACGCGTGCCGATTTGCAGGCTGCCGCGTGAAAAAAGACGCATTTTTAATGGCCAGATCTGTACATCTACCAACCCAGAAAATATGAAAACAAAGCAACAACAAACTAACAAACAAACAACTTTAAAATGCAAATATATATATACTTATATACATATTTGGTAAACCTTTCTCTGCCGCTCAGATTTCATTCACCCTGTGACATAGAAAGGGGATCTTATTATAATATCATGACAAAATGTGTGATGTCAGATGTATGTGCTCAGAAAACCAGAAGTTTAAACTTAATATGGTTTAAAACGTACGATTTCATCACAGTACAGACATGATAATCGAAACCAAACTGATGTATTTAACATAGTATCTGAGGAAAGAACTGTAAAGACAGCCCTATTCTAGAAAGAAAAAATGGCAGGGAGCGGGAGCTCATTAGCATTTAAAGAGACATGCATAAAAAAAACATTTTCTGTTTCCACTAAAAATAAGCATTTTTAAAATAAAAATAATAACTCATTTGTTGTGTATTTTTGACTGAAACTTCAAAGACACATTCTGGGGACACCTGAGACTTATATTATGTATTATCAAAAAAAGGGGCATAACGGGTCTCCTTTTAGCACATGTACAGTATAATAAATACAGGCAAGGCAGAGGTGAATCAGACAGCACAGTGATGTCTGGTTACTTTTATGTGGTGACTTTCAGCCCATCTCGGGTTTATTTTCACTTTCTTCATGGTGAAATCCTCCACATTACCCATCGAGACCATTAAAACATTTTTCTCATTGTGGGCCAGCCCTGATGACATTAAAATCCAGTCTTTAAGACAAATGGGAAATAGCGAGGAGGTGAGAGACAGAGGAAAGGAGGAAGGGAGGGAAGGAGGAAGATTAAATGTTATTACAACAGAGGGACATCCAATAGGAACATATGGCGCTAATGCTATCAGATTTCCCAGGGCATGCTGGGAAAGCACGTCGAGAGTCTCCTCTGATTGCTCAGTGCTAACAATACATTGACAATCTCATTTACACAGAGCGCCGCTCAGAGAATGCTTATCTAATGAAGTCATATGCATTTATTTCCTCCATGTGAGTCTGAGTTTTCTGGGAGAATGTAACCATGAGCAGGTGCACTTTGACAGCAAACGAAAGATATGAAGCGGACAGCTCCATTTATTGGATTTGATTATTTAAATAAAAACGCTCAGTGCATTTAATAAATCTCAGCTATAATATATCAAAAGACACATTTTACATGTAAAAAAGAAGGGTAGAAACCGTCAGCTAAATCACTTTGGGCACTGATATAGCTAATGCGAATAACAGACCAACTTTAAAAATCGAGTCACTCTCAGCCAAAGTTCCTTGTGGTTTCAATCCCAAACAACATACAGTACTTGACTTACGATTGCAATCAGTGCAAATATTCTTCAGTGAATTTTGAAGAAATAGCCATTTTGCAACAATGCTGGATATAATAAAGGCTTGCCTTGCTAGAATCTATGGATCGGTCATTTGCGCTACAAAAAGAGTAACAGTACTGCCTTATAATTTCCAACTGTTGCTAGGAGCGCGTGATTCATGCATTCAGTTGTCATGGCGATATTAATGTCTTTTTTTTTCCTGGTGCAGGTCATTTGATTTGTTGTTATAGAGAGTATTTTGTGGCTTTTGTGTTAAACGGCAGTAATTACAACGACAAGACCCTCAGGCACAAAATGAATCGGACTGCCTGAAGAGGACAATCAGGATTTTCTCACCGTGGTACAAGTGTTGAAGAGCTCCCAGATGTGATAACACAAGCAACGAGTTGACGAGACGTCTTGCTCATAAATGCACATGCAGTTCTGTCCTCTCACTTGGCAGATGCTGAAGCGTCAAGGGGGGTGATTATCCATTCCAGATGAACACACACATTCACCCGCATGCGGCGACACAGATGCCCTAGCACGGGTAGGCATTGTCACCACGACCTGCCAGCCACCTTTGGCTCAGAGGACGCCAGAAGAGCAAATGTCACAGTGTTTCGTGCCACTCCAGTTCCACAGGAGCCATTAATCATGTGGCACCCAAGGTGGACAGGAAGTGTGACTTTGCAAAAGCTGAGGCTTGCATGAGTGAGTGATGTGTGACGCTGCGCCCGAGGAAGGAAATGAAAGATAGAGAGAAATACACCCCATTTTCAGAGCACAAGATTTTTTTAAGTTTAATTAGTATAATATGTGTATATAGTTAGAACAGACCACATTGAGTCTAAAATTGAAGACACAACGACATCTGTTAAACAATTAATTTTCTATTAATTAAAACATCTTGATTGATTATTAATGACTATATATTATGCAGCACAACTGTAATACATGAAACCAAATCTTACTTTCCTCTGTTGGTTTGAGTAATGAGAAGCCTGTTAATCAACATATTTTTTCGATCAAGGTGGGTTTGGGAAACACAACAGCTGCATCAACACGCAAGAGTAAACATGCATGATGCATATCTGCTTAAAATAACCAAGACCAGCACAGACCCAAAGACAACCAACCAACCTACCAACCAAAAAAACTAAAACATTTGATCTCTGACTTGGACAAAACAATATTAAGAAATAAGTATACTATAATTTTGATTCGTATGCCAAATACTATTTTTTTTCTTTCCATACTTGCATATTTCCATCAGATGTATTTAATCATTAGTCTTTCTCTTCTGTTAATGTTTTTAGGACAAACAGTACGTGTACATCTTAAATTACAGTATATAAGTTTATTGTTATTATACGTCTAAGGCAAAATTGCTGTCTGTAAACTTTGTAAATGCAAGACATTTTTGTGTTTGTCACTGATGTTTCAATAACACTACCAGACAAACTGATGTGACTAATAGCGCCACTTCTTCTGCACTGCAAAAATATCATTTATGTAACATTTTCCGTTCATGAGCTGCATCATTGTTGATGTCACAATTTTTAAGAGATGACAAGTTTGTCAGTTTTATAAATGAGGACTAACCACGGACCATGAAATGTTTTAAATAAAGCAAATTATACACCCTAGTGAAAAATAAATATACAAAAAGTATTTGAAATACATATTATAATTTTGATTTCAGAAAGTCTCGAGCGATATGTCAGTAAGTATGTCTTGCATTTTTTAACAAATGTGCATAGACAGTCGTACGTAAAGCCCTTTAAGACATTTATGCATAAGGCCTTCACTAAGACAGGTCTTGTCAGCAACATACTAGTCTGTCCCTCCCATGAGAATACCTTCCTTCCCAGCAACTAGTCATGTGTGTGTGTGTGTGTGTGCGTGAATCTTCTGTCCTGGCCCTTGTTTCTAGTGTCCAATCAGAGTGTAGTATGTCGAACATCAGTCTCTGTCAGAGCAGCATCCTTATCGCTTATGTCCTGTTTAAACCTACAAAAAGCTGTCTTACAGAGAGAGAAAGTGTGTTTGAGAAAGACAGAGAGTGAAAGGTGGAGTAGGACATAACAGACACATGCCTAGAGAGGAGAGCAGAGGGAGAGAGAAAGAGAGAGAGAGACCAGATAAGACTGAAAGAAATGGAGAGAGAGGGAACGATAACAGAACGAATTTCCGTGCAAGCTAAACACAATCGTAAAGACAGATGCTTGAGGGGACAGCAGTTTTGTGTGTAGAGGATGTGTGTCATTTTTTGAATGTTAACCTACTTTTTCCTATCTAGGAGACAATTACATGCATAATCCATCGGTAGGTTGACTTCCTAAAGAGTGTAAAGTCTGACATGTCAATAATTAGAGAAGTAATTTTGTCAGCACCCTGGACATTTATGTGTCATCATGCTTTAAGTAGCCCTGTCTACAGTGAAATCCAATATTTTGTTCCTCATCGATTTATATTCTTGAGATTTTGGCACATTGTGTTGAAATTTCACTTTCAGTGTGGACAGGACTGGTTAATGAATTGTTTTATTCCAATTTTCAATTTGAATTAAATGAAATTAAAATCACATAAAATTATTGTTTCACATTTCATAAAGAAAACAACAACAACAAAAACATTGCAAAGTAATATTATTATAAATATATTTCACAATATTAATGCTTTTACTGTTGATATTTTTTTAATCAAATCAATATCAATACAGCCTTGAGTACAATGCTTCTTTGTAGTTTATATAAAAAACTAAAGGTAAATATCACAGCACTTTCATACACTTTTTCTTATTCAATTTAATTACCATAATTCATTGTGTCCCTTTGAATCTGTGGGTCATTGGGAATCTATGGCAGATACTTGCACTATTGATTTTAATAGAGAAAAGGTTGATGTTTACTGCACAAATGTCTTTAAAAAATATTTTGATGTTTGCATCAGTATCATTATAATCACTGTTTTTGTTTGTTTGTTTTGTTGTTGCTCTTCTTCTTGTTGTTCTAGTTTTTGTTTTGGAGCCCATTTTCTTTATATGATGATTGGGTAACAAACGGGCAAGCTTTGGAAGAAATGGCCAATAATAGAAACAGTGACATATATGTACATGACTGGTAGAACCTATATTTGAAAAAACGTTGCTACACAGAGAGCTCAGTTAATGGATTCATGACTTATACATCATTTAATTTGTTGCTCATAATCTTGTCTCTTGCCTATTGTTATTTGCAAACATTGTAAAATGGACAGCTTATTCAATTATTTACATTTAACATTTTCCCTGTACAAGTAGAATTTTGAGAAGCATTTACAATCAACAAGAAAACACACAAGTGTCATTGCTATAATAAATGAGATCTGTGCTTTCTGAAAACAACCGCCACTTCTGAAAACACACACATACTGTACATACGCACACACACACACACACATACTCCTGATTGCTGATCAGAAGGTCGACCCTCACTGTAAAGTGTGGTGACACCCCAGCGTGAGGTGCTTTACGGCAGGATGATATGTGCACTTAATCTAGTTCATGCCCAAACAACTCCTCAAGGTCTCCATAACTCCTCCTGAAGGATCTGCATTTAATGCATGGAGAGCATTCACAACCATGTGTGAATGTGGCTATGTGTACGTGCACGGGGGTCTTTCCACCTCCAGTCCTTTCATTTTTCAAGCATTGTTTCTGCTTTGACACCACAGGATACGTGCTACCCATTTCCACCTGTCCTGCATGGCTATAGGGACATTGTGGGCAGTACGTGCCCTGCGAATCTGAATATATATTACCATAGTAGCGTATATTCACCAGTATAAGACCAGTAAATTACATCGAGAGGAAGAGCTGAAGCATCTGTTCTGGTAATTTAATGATGGCAATAAGAATGATCCTTGTACCCTCACGTACCTGGGCTCTTGTCCATAAGCCTCCTGGTGCATTCAGGGAAATGATACACGTATAAATTTCTACCAGTGGAGCTGGAGAGAGATATAATAAAAAACAAGCTGCCTCCTGTTGAGAGGTAAAAATTGGTAGGGTAGAATTGCATGAAGAAAGCGAAAAGCGAGTTTGTGTTGGTGCATATCTGTTCTACTTCACTAAGACGCTGTTGCTTTCGATATGCCATATTACCCTCTTAATTTCTCTTATTTAACATTTAAAAAACTTTTTACTAGTGTGATACATTTGGAAATTGACAACAGTTACAGGTCCAGGATGAACTAAGTCTAACAGGTTGAGGTGCTTCCCACTCAGTTATCCTCTACGTCGCCAATGATCTAGGTCTGAATAAATTTTTGATTCGATATTTATCCTATACTAGCAGTTACCAGCACATGCCAGAGAAGAAACTGACCACCTATGGCAACACAGGAGCCAATAATAACACAAAATAATGAGTGAATTAAAAACACCTGATGAGCTGACAGATGGCAGCAGGTAATATAGCCAGCGTGTCTTGGGTTTTTAGTTTGGAACACAAAGCCAGTTTGAAGCTAATGTCTGACACACACTCTATTATGATGGAAGATATACTGAAATAACACGAGGAATGATGACCATATGTGACATATTACTGCATACTGAATGCATGTCTTATATGGTCAGCGCTCCTACTGCAATCTCAGTTTGAAGAGAAAAAGAATGGACACTTTCAGCTTTCCCAAATCAATACTTGGCTCTGTGATATGAAGTCATTTATAAAAAAAGCAGATAGTTCTAGGTCTGAATGTTGATTGGTCAATAAAGCACCTGAGCTGTGCCAAAATACATGATACAGTAATACATATGGCACAGCACACTTGTTCACCAGCAGGCATAGAGATCTACTATTAATCTAAGATAGTCAAGAAAACAAAGGACTTTCATTTGTCCAACTTGACCACAGCAACATGACCAATATCAGACAATAATAACAGGTTCTCTGGTGTCTATTTCAGATTGTTTGAATCCGTTTTGAAGACTGTGAGGTAAAATACAACAATCATGTTGTTCGTGTTGTTCCACCAAAATTCAGTTGGCTTCAATTCAGGATGGCACAATGGATTTGAACAAAAATCTGTGTTTTGCATATTTATATTATGTACTAATTATAAACTTATTAGGATCTTTAAGATTTCAGCACTGTGACATTTCCACCCCAGTTCTCATTACTCGTTTTTTTTTTTTCTCAGTTATTGTACTTTTAGCTTTGTTTGTAATTCTCATTATTCTCTTGAGGTTCACACACTGGGTATACCTACGGAACGGAATTGATTTAAGCAAATCATATTAAGCACTTTTACAGGTTGCAAACATAGCAAAGCTGCCGTTAATTATTAAAGCACACTTTAAAGTGGTTGTTCTGCTATATAATTTCAATGTAATTTTGTAGGCTGACTTTCATTTTCCCCTGAGTGATTTTCAAGTGGTGTATCTTAAACATAATTGAAGGGTTCTGGATGTTTTTTCGCTACTGTTTGCGGGTGGGCGGAGGACAGAACCGAGGCTTTTACTGCAAAGTTCAGCTCTCCAGGGAAAACCAATCAGAGAACCACCACTCCTCAGATGTTCAGATCCATTTAAATTGCTGAGACAGAAAATAGCAGATGTGGAGAGCAATTACACTTTCATCTTACAGTTGATATATTGTATATAGGGTATAGGCATAGAACTAAATTTGCATGCAACTGATCTGTAAACCTATCAATTAATCAATCAATCATAATAGCAAACAAATATGCATACTTAAATAAATGAAAATAAAACCTGTACATAATTGTCTATTCAGCCCCATCAGCCCACATGACCTGATAAAGGTCTTGAGTCTTAAACACTGCCTTCACCCCTCAACACTGCGTCTGTCAACAGCTGCCTGAATGTTAATTATACATTGCGACTCTTGTGGGGTGGGCGGGGGGTCACACCTGTCTATGTGTGTTTTAGCATTGCTAATGCAGCGATAATTAGGGAAGTAATCTGCATGAAATCAGTCACTGAATTAACAATGCTTTTGTCCTCTTCTGACTGCAGTTAAGAATGCTGTTAAGTGAGCGTTTCGCATTGATGTGTCGAGGGAGGTCGGCATGTCATGAGCTTTGTCATGCCGCTCGTGTGATGTGTGCTTTGCCATCCCTCTTTCTTCTGTCTTTTGGCCATCTGTCTTTTATTCCCTCCCTATACTCATCTATCTATGACATCATTCTTCCTGTCATTGTTAGATTGTATGATGGCTGGGTCGTAAGTCATAAATGACTAAGTATAGACACATGTTCACCCTTGCACGAATATTTTTAAAGGAGCAGTTCACCAAAAATCTAAGTCATCCTTGTGTTGTTTCAAAAGTATACAAACTTGTATAGCACCAGGATTGATATCAACAAATCAAACATCACCGTGACTATTCACTCTTTATAACAATGCATTCATTCCAGACTTATGTTCATGTTTTATGTTCTTGATATTCATGTTTCAGACTTATTTCAGTAACGCTGATTCATTTAGAAGCTAAACAATTGATTGTCTTCCTGAATGTCTCATTAAATGATTGACTCTAATTTTTGAATCAAAAACACATTAATTCAGGAAAGAAACAATTTACCATGTTTATAAGTCACTGAATCAATCAAAAACATTCAACTTTCAACAATCTTTATAAAATGTCTTTAGTAGCATGGGTATATTTGTAGATTATTATTATTATTTTTTTTTTTTTATGCCAAAAATCATTAAGGTGTTAAGCAAAAATTGTGTTCCATGATGATCATTTGCAAAATTTCCTACCAGAAATATATTAGAATTAAACTTTTTATTAGTATTATGCATTGCTAAGAACTTAATTTGGACAGATTTAAAGGCAATCTTCTCAAACTTTTGATTTTGTGCAATATCTCAATTTTGTGTTTTGTTTTATAAGTGAACGTTTTGCAAATAACGCATTTCGAGAGGAACGCGATGCGAGTTAATCCCTCACAGCCGGCGGCTCATCAGCTAATCAGTTCCCCTTACCAACTTCCAATCACCTCATTTCCCTTTCACTATATAAACCCCAGATTCCATTCCATCCTCATCTCGCTTCAAGCATCCCACCACCTCCCCTTCTCCACCGTTATTCAGTTCACGTCCTCCGGGGGGGCAGTACGGGACCGAGCCGAACTTCGAACCCTGCCCTCACTAGGGTTCATACCACTAGGGTTCGGGGTTCGCCGTTCTCCCGGGCTCGCTCCCCTGACAGCACACCAAACCAGCTATTCTATTACGAGGAAAGCGTGAACTCTTGAATGATATATTGCGATTGTCTTATAAATCACTGACTAATTGTGACTGGAAAATAAATAAAAATAATCATTCAGAAAAGATTTCAAAAAGAGTCATCAAATCATTCACTAAAACAATTTGTTTAAAAACAAATATTAATTTAGGAACAAATAAGCGACTGGCTTCAGGACCACATAAAAGTGTAATATTATTACTAATTTTGCCTTTATCTTTCTACAGCAGAAAAACTCAAAGTAGTATGGTAGCATGTGGTTCCGAACTCAGAAACCGTCTTTATGGGTGAGACACTAAACCATTCTTTTAAAATATTGTCTTTAAGAAATAATGAGTCATTGAATCATTCACTTAAACAACTCAATCTAAAACATGGATTCAATCAGAAACTAAAGAAGTGGCAGTCTTTATGGATGAGTCATTGAATCATTTATCCACATGATTCATTCAAAAACACAAGGGGCTGTCTTGATGAGCAAGTCACCGAATCGTCACCTCACAAATGCTGGCTTAGGAACAGAACAAGAGTCCCTGTAAACTAAAATAAAATCTGATTTATTGTAGGGCTTTTGAAGACTTTAAATAAAAACATAAAAATAAGAATTTTTAACAAGTAGTGCCTTTATGAAACTCGACAGCCCCTGGTCATCAAAAGCTTCATTCCAAACTTCTTGATTAGTGTTACAAACAAAGAAAGTCATTCATTTGGAATAGCGTGAGGATGAGTAAATGGGACAGAATCTTCATTGCAAGTAAATTGTTCCCTTAATTTTCTGTTGCTCAATGAGGGATGCTCTCAGTGGGAGAAGCTGCAAAGAGAAATATATTCAAGGAGGCTTGTATTAGTGGCTTTCAGCATCTCTCTGGAATGGTTGTGAATCCCTGAGATGAATTGTTGCCACTCTGTCAAAACAAATTTAATAACAAATTCTCCCTCTCTTTCTTTCAACATCTCATTCCATCTTTCTTTCTCGGTAATAATTGGGGTGAGGATTGGAGGTGAGCTTTTGGGAGACAAGAGTATTTGTAATCAGCATTGTCTCTTCTGATTTGAATTCAGGTTGTTGGAAACAGCTGCAGCGGGATGGGTGGAGATGTTACTCCCTTCTTCTTTCTCTCTCTCTCTTTCACTCATTCTAGTTTTTCTCCTCAGAGGAGCACTGATATTTCCGCCTGGCTGCGTGCAGGAGACGCGCCTTACATCCGAGGAATCAGGCATGAAACGCTCGCTGCTTTCACCAAACCCTGTGCGGCAGAGCAAAGGATTGTGGGATGCAGTGCACGACAGGAAGACAGGAATAAAGACAGAAGGTAGTGATTATGAGCTAGACGGACGAAAGAGAGAGAGTGAGGGAGAGAATGCGAAAATCACAGCAGACAGTGTCTTCATTTAGCCTTTTGTCTAAATGCCAGTTATTCCCATTGCAGAACCTTGGATCAGCCTACCGAGAATCATTCAGTCTATTCCTGTCTAATTCTAATTCATCTCTCTCTTCCTCAAAGAGACATGTGTAAACTGCATTACCGTAAGCATGTGCGTCTTTAAATGTCACTGCCCATCGATAGCTTTGTTCACTCAAACAGAATTCACTTGAACTTTTTTTATTTTAAATTTTTTTTACACACACTTTCCCGGCACATTTCTTGAATAAATTATATTTTGGGGTCCCAATCATTTATTTTAACGCATTAAATGGACAAACCTAGGCCACGTTCACACAGCAGCAGAATACGGTTGTCAGTTCTGTATTTGGGATTGCCAGCCAAATCGAAATGCTTCATTCACACAGCAGCTTACAGATGTGTTTAGAATTCTGTCTGTATGAAGGTGCAATCAAGGTTATTATAGTTAACGAAAACAAACGAAAAAACTAAATCTAGAATTAAAAAAGCATTTCCGTTAACTGAAATAAAAATAAAAACGAGAGTTAAAAAAACCCAGAAAACTAACTGATACTGTTTTGTGTGTATACAAAACTAACTTTAACTAATATTATAGCAAAAACGTTTTCGTCTTTGTAATAAGCTTTTTTGGTTGAATTAAAATCTATTTACTTCACGCTACCAATTTTAAGCCAGGGGCGTTTCTCAATGTCAAGGAAAGATCCTCGGAAGCCAGAATTTCGAGGATGCTACGTCATCGACATCCGTCGAAGGACTGTTCTAATGTCGAGGATCATCGGAATTTCAACCAAGGACTGAGTCCTTCGTTCGAAAAATATCCCATACACAGGAAAGGATGCATAAGTGTAGCCTTTGCACTCTTCGCACTCTAAAACCACCCAAAATCCTAAGCGCACAGCTTTGCTACCTTGCTCAAAAATTCAAAATGTCGGACATTAGCCGAGTCGGAGCGCCAACAGGGCAATATGCTTTTAAATGTAAGTATATTTACAAATTAATTAAAAAACATTTTTGTATAAAAAAGTATAGATTACTACCGTATTTATATTATTAATTCTAGACATTACGTTATTGATAGCTAGCTGAACCGGACCTGTCATTTCACAATTATTAGCAGTTACCGGCATTTCAAAACAGCACTTCCATTTTTCAGCACCGAAAGCGGACCTTTTCACTGATGTAATGACGCAATAATGTGCACTTGCTAGCCTGATCCATTTAAGTGTTCTCCGAATGCTTAATAAGAGCCTCACCTAGCCTCTGAAGGAAGTGACTTGGAAGAACCAGTCCTGCCAAGGATGTATCCTTGACATTGAGAAACACCACAGGTGTTTGACCCGAAAGGCACCACGTAATCTGTGACGTCACGTGTCCGCGACGCTGCCGGCTAGCGTGATGGCTGCGGCGAAAGTCGGAAGAATCGGAGTACTATTTGGGATTTCTTTGATTATGAGTTCTAGGGCTGGGCGATATACAGTGTATCGAACGATATATTATGCGCATCTCGTCAGTAAGGCCGGTTCTCAGATTAAAATCTCCCCCAAAAAAGCGACAAATCTAGCGACTTCTTGGACAAACCTTAGCGAGTCTTTGGTACTGCAGCGCGAGCTCTTGTTCTTCCAGCGTGTGCACACACCTCTCTCTGTGTCTGTTCTGTTCAGCGAGAGGCTGAGAGGAGCAGAGCTTTTGGTTAAAATAGATATTATGTTGCTTCTAACTCGGTTTTACATGCAAATATAGCCAAAATCACAGCATAGCCACTGTCTATATCTTATGTGTATTCGTCAGACAACGGCCTGATTATAAATCAAGATTAATCCAGATTAACATCTTGTAAAAAAGAGCTAGTTTAGAAGGTCTAATAATGGGGTGCATTTCAGTCACTATTTCATATTCATTCTGTTTTTCTGACAACAGAAACCATTAAATATATCAGTGAAAACAGTTATATTATAGTTTTTATTATACATTATAAATATATTCTGGCGATTTTGATTCATGCACCTGACAAATATCCTAATTTACCAAAAAAAAAAAAAAAAAGTAACTAGCAAATCTGCCTCTAAAAACTAATTAAAACTAACTGAATTTGAAAACAAAAAGTGAAAGGAAATAAAAACTAAAACTAATGAAAAATCCAAAACTCTTATTACCTTGGCTGCAATGAGACACAAGCCCATATTTCTCACCAGTAACCATAGCAATAGTGATGGAAGTAATATCAAAGATGGCGATGTCCAGAAACCTGAAATCTTATCACTTTCATTCATGACAAGAGTCCAATCAAACTTTCATTAACTGACAACAACTTTTACATTTGGATGGAGAGTTTTTGAATCGGGCACAGAACACATAACTGACGGGATCGGCTCCAATGCAAAACTATCAGATGATTCGCAGCTCATTTCTTTGCCACTGTAAGTTACTGAAAAGACAAAACAGACAGTATGAAGAATGCGGTTCAAAAAATAGAATGTTCGTGTGAATGTAACCGCATTAAGGACTCAAATTTTAATTTTAGTCATTTTGTTATGTGTTTTGCATTTCTATAATATCTACATTACTATTTTCATATATCTCTAATTTTTAAACCTTTTTTTTTTACATTTTATTCCAGCATTATTTATGTAAAATGAAGAAATTAATTAAAAAAATTAAGTTAAACAATTATTTGTAAGATGTGACAATTACAATTCTTTAAAAAAATTATAAAAAAAATAAGTTTATAAAAAATTGCAGAAACAAACTATATAAAAAATATATATTTGACAAAATAAAGGCTTGAGTAACTTTCCCTACAGAGGTTTTGAGTATACTTTTAAATTAACATTATACATATTACATATCAGTTGTCATCTTTTGTATAAAGTTTTTTTCTTTACACAAATAAAGTATATTTTTTATTTCTAGAAAAGTCTTTTAGGCCTACAGTACATTTTTCCAAACCTCATAATAAATGCACAGAAATTAAACCAGCTCATATCAAATTTAGTCCAACCTCATTACTTTGGTGACCATTTTTCTGAAGGATAGCAACACATTTGTCAAAAAGAGAAAAACACTTTATATATTATATATATTTTTAGGAGTTTCAGGCACGGTATTGTACATGAACAGTGCCTCATACACTTTTCTTTGTGTTATCCTGAGTGGGTGTTTATATGTTTACATATTGCGTCCACGTCTTAGGTTGTGCTGTCACCTTGAACAAATCATAGCGGTGAAATAACCCAGGCCGCAGATCTACAACAGCTCTGTGTGTGTGTGAGTATAATACCTGGTTCTGTGTCAGGTTAGGAAATGAATCAGTGTAAGCCTGGGCTAAGCACCTCTCTCTCCCGCTTTCCTGCTCCGTTATCATATTACACCGCTGATAGATGTTCCATCCAACCCTGAAGCTAAAAGATTAATTTGTTTAAGCAGAGCCCATTGCATTGACCTTGAAAGAAACTCTCTCTCTCTCTATCACCTGATGTGTGCTTTAGGTTGACCAAAGAGAATACTGACCAAAGAGAATTTAACGTATTTTATAGTATTTAAAATGTAAAAACATAAAAAATGTTGACCCTATGTTGGGACATTACCATAATCTCAAGAAAGGGTTTCCATTTGCAGACAATTACTGCTCACAGCCTTAGAAAGCTTCAGTGAGCCTGACAAACACTCAACAAGGAGAAGCTCAGCTGGGAAAAAATTAGTTTGTGTGCTGACGATGAGCAGGAACTATAACTGAGAAACATGGTAAATTAAATTGTTTTAAAATTATTTGCCTTCGTGACACTGAATGATAACCCTCAGAGACCCTAAGCTTTGAAATTTAGCTAGAAGGCTCAAATTTGGATACATTAAGCTTGAAGCAGCCCACTGCATATTTAAAGCACAGTTGCAGTAACCTCGGTAAAAGCAGTTTCAGTAAGCAAGAGCTCAGAAACTTCAGTATATGTTCATTTCAAAGCAGCCCTCTGCCATGCTCTAGAGTTTCATTAGGGTACATTGAAAATCATCAGAAATATATTTAAGGTTAACTGAATAGCCTCTGTTTTGCGAATATCGTTCAAATGCAGTACTCAACTGCATTTCCAGCCAATTTAGGTCATATTTACAAATTTAAGCCATATTAGTGAGCATACTGTATTTCAAACAAATAAAAAAAAAATCTCTTGATCAAACAAATATAGTATTTGTGAGCATGACTGTTACGAACGGGACTGAGACGCTGAGATCCTACGGTATCGGTTGCTACCCCCAGCAGTTCTGAGGTAAATTCGGGAGCTCCCATGTGGGCCGACAGAGTCTCGGGACTCGGGTTTGTGTGTGACCCACACGCTGAAAATGGCAACTGCCATTAACGGGAGCACCGTAGAGAGAGGGACAGTCTCTGTGATAGCCTGCTCTTGGACCCTAGGGAGCCTGAATGCCCTCCCTGACATCAATTGGCCATGCTGGACACCAGCCTCAAAGGCCCCTGGAAAGCCCTGGTGTCTCCAAGTGCAACTTCCTCAACATTGGAGAACACTGGACTAGCCGAGGTGGCTGGAGACTTTGGCTTGAAATCCGCAATGGCTAAGGGCTCAGGTGTGGCAGCCTCGTGTAGTGGTTGAGACTGGCGGCCATCTTGTGGCTCTGAGTTGGCGGCAATTTTGTGACCACGCTCCGGTGCATCCGTCATTAAGGGCACCTCCGCGATTACCACAGTAAATGGAGATCCCACACACAACAAGGCAATGCCTTGCAGCAAATCTGAATAATTTGCAACATCCAAATACTCCTGTACATACTCCTTTAACAATTGACATCCCTGCTCGAGGGCTAAGAGTAACTGGGCTGTATTCATATCTGGCCAATGTCCATAGGGAAAGCCACTGGATCCTTCTGTTCTATTCTGTTACGAACAGGACTGAGACGTGTGGATCCATTCGTGGGGCTTTATTTAAAGACATGAGGTCTGTCAAAACCAGAGCAATAATCCAAGTCAGGTCAGTAAACAAACAATCAGGCAAACAATGAACGCACGCTTTGTACGAGGGAAGACACTTATTACGCAGCGATTAGACTATGTGAGCAAACATGAACTCCTTATAAAGGCAAGACAAGAGGGTTAACGAGGGGCGGAGCTGATCAGTTGCTATGGGAACTAAAAAGGGGGCAGAGGGGGAAAGACTGTAAGAGTGGGGATCACACTTCATAATAAGAGTCCTTAGAGTACCATCCAGAAACACAGACAGGGTAACACAAATAAAAGTCCAGGGTGGAGTGCCCTCTGGTGGAGATCGAGGGCACTCTGGCTGGTGATCGTGACTTATCTTCCTTACTCTACTTAAACAAATTTATATATAGCATTTTATTTTCTCTCTCACACACAAACTTAACGTGTATAATTTACTATAACTTTGCTGTTGCAGCTACTTATATATAAAGTATTATTTTCTGTAAACTGGACATTTTTTCTATAACTATTGTCGCTCATGTTATATTTTCTGATGAAATTGTTTAGTGTCCTGTCAAAATCAGTTTTTAGTGTCCAAACCCTTAAACCTGGAGAGTTTGGATTTCTGTCATCTGTTGACAGCAATCGTCTCATTCTCTCTTTCCATCTGCCAGGGGAGATTTAAGCTCCATTCCTTTTTCTTCTTTCATCTCTTACAACTTGCTGCCAGTGAAGGATGTCAGAATCAACCGCTATGCAAAATTGTCATTAGTTCATCTCTATGACAGTTGTAGCTGAAGCATAAACTTAGATTACAGATTTGTAGATTTCAGTGTTTCCTGATTCAAGCAGACATTACACAAGCAGATATAAACAAAGCTGTTTGGTGTACGTGAGTCTTAGCAAACCAAGACTGCATATGGCTGTCTACAGCACACTGTTCTCTCAGATTGTCCTCCTGTTAGCAAATAAAAAAAAAAAAAAGAAAAAACAGCACACTCGCAAATTAAGATGAATAGAGCGATTAACAGTACGACAGAGTGAAAACATTTTCATTCCCTCTTACCTCAGGGACAAATATGAATGGATGTTTTGATTTTAACTGGCTTGTGTAACAGCCATTGATTTGAACCGTTTCATTAAGCGAACTGCCATCATTTAGCAGGTATATTGGACAGCGCTGCCTGCTACACTGCACGGTTTTGATATTGAGCATTTCACACATCGATTGAGTCTCTTATGGTGCATCGTACTGAAAATCTTTACAGACAAAAGAAAAGGTCAAGCGCTGACTTTGATACATCAACTAGAAGGCTGCGGGGAAGGGAGCATATGACTATGAACTCAAGTGCTTCCATTTACGTTGAACACTGACATATAACAAATGTATTTTTCCTCTTTTTGCTTATTTTATAATCTTTATATGGTGTATTTTGTGTGTGTATAATTCACAATAGTACTACTTTTGCTGTACTTTTGACCAAATAAATGCCGCTTAGGTTTTTATCAACCTCAAACTTTTCAACAGTAGTGATATTATATTTCTTGAATTGAAATAGGTTATATAAAGGCTTTACCATTGCATAACACAGTGTAAAAACTTATTATAATTTTTTTTAAATTTATTTATTTATTTTTGCCTTGGGCACAAAGTGAGCCAGAACTACCCCTTGTGCCCCTCAAAAAAACAGGTGCATGACAGCCTGCACACACACTCACACTCAAATTAATTCCCTTGTCACATCCTCGGTTGATTTACGTGTCTAGTGTTATGCAGATCAGCGGGCGTGGAGATGAGGTGTGCCTGTCAGAATTGATTCCACCTTTCCATCCGAAGGGTCGTTAGAGATAAAGTAACCACTCTGCGTGCTGTCACTGATGAATTACGGTTTGCATAACCAATCATTTCGAGACTGACAGACAGGCAAATGACGATGTACGGAAAGGGGAGCTGGACGTGACCTCAGCACCCAACACCTGAACAGTGATGAGGGCTAATGCTAAGCCAGGCTCTGGCAGCAGAGGCTGTTTGTTTTAATAAGAATTTAATTTATTTCTATTCATTGTGTTTTTAATCACTTAATGCTTAAACAGTGAGAAAGATAAAGTTGAGAAAATGAGGACTGTCAGTTGTGGTTGAAGATGATGCCAGTGGAACTCAGATTTGATTTGTCTGGACTGGGATTATTCTCTCCTAATTGGGTTTTCCAATCAGTGCTCCGATGATTGTATATGTGTTCCTACAGTATTTCATAAAACAGACAGGATTAATCAGAGGATAAGCGTGATAGGTGACTGATTATTTTGTGTCATCTCCTCAGGTAAATAAAGACGAGAACAATAACAACTATTCCTTAAAACTAAATAAGACTAGATGCTCTTCTCCCTTTCTTTTCTTTTTTTTTTTTTTTAAATAAAATATACTTGTGAAGTTTTAAGTTTTCATAAAAAGTATATATTTAATGTAAACTACCATATGTTCCTGACCAAAGAAAATGACAATTAAAAAAATAATATATATATATATATATGTATAATACACACAGATGTGTATTATAAAATTATAATTTAAAAAGAGTAAACACTCAATTGATAATAAATGACCTTAGCCAAACACTTAAATTGAGTGAAAGAAAAGTGTTTGTGTTATTCATATTCTCTGAAAAATCGCGGATAAATCATAAATTATGCCAGGGTATGTACTTTTATTATCTGTATATATATATATATTTATAAAGCGTGTGTGCTCTATTCAAAGTATTTCATATCAACAAAGCAAAATATACACTAAAATGGCAGAGCTAAACATGAAGAATGACAGTGTTGATGTCATATATTTAGCTTTTTGTAAAACAGCTGTTTTTATTTATTAATTTATTTTTCCCATCCAGGAAGTTCAGGGGACAGCAGGTGTTTGTGCAATCAGATGAATATGGAAGAATGAATCAGGATTATATAGTTGCTTTTTTCTTGCTATGATAACCAGCATTACAATAAAAACTGAGCGTTGCTATTGGCTAGTCAAAAGACAAACCAAACACAGACACGCACAGACGCTTCTGTGTCATGTTAATGTTTTACCTTAAATTTAACAAGACTGCTATTTAACAAGATCTATTCATTTATGATGCATCTTTTGCAGGATCTAAGATGATAAAACCTTTTCACTTCAAGAGCTTTGCAAACCTCAGGTAGCATTAATTTTCTCTGAAAGAAAATGATTAGAAATACATATACATTAAATAATAGCCTCTTTGCATTTACCTAGTCTTGTTCTTTTCTTTTGTTGGAAGCCTACAATAAATCATGTTCATTCTGCTTTTATATTGTTAAGCTGTCAAATTATCATGTAAAGCTCCTTGAACAGTACTATTTCCGCAACCTTGGCACTCAAAAGATAAAAGAGTATACATTTAAACCCTTCACAAGTGTAATATGATGTCATGCTGCGGCCCAGCTCCTCTACAACTCTCTAGCCAATGCTGAAACGGTATCCAGGACAATTGCTTCCAAGGCATTCAAAAGCAAGGACAATAGGGTTTTCCTGGCCCAATTAAGGTAGAGAAAGTTGGGCTAGATTAAGAAACAGAGGGGAGAACTTCATCCCCGAACGCCTGAACTCGAGCAAATGCAGCTCACAGCTGGAAAAATTGTGTGTGAGTGAGAAGCGCGAGAAGAAATGAACAGGAAATGAACATAGAAATGCAGCAGGGAATAATTCATGGTTTTATATGGGAATAAAGAATAAATGGAGCAATTTTCCTCCAGACAAGGTGACATTAAAAATGTCAGCGGTAATTGCGTGCGAGTTAGTGCAGCAAAAAGAGCTTAGCATTATGGGTAATATGCGAGCAGAGCTATCATTAACATCAGAGGCCCACTGGAAGCCTCTCTTTGGTTTTGAACCTGGTAGTTGAGGTCAACACACATCTCGCAGGCTTTGGAGGAAAGTTTGCAGCGTCAGGTCAGTTTCTGAATGAAAAAAACAGGCTTTCAGTGACCTTCATCTTAAAGCGAGCCGCAACAGTCATGAGCGAAAGGGTCAAACGATCACGTTCTTGCCGTTGGGACTAAAGCTTCTGTTAAGCTGCCGCACTTCTCAATGTGTCAGCAAATGTCACGGACGAGGAGCACCTACTTCCTCGACCGCATTGAGACTCATAGGCTGGCTGACATTCTGCTTGCTTTGACATTTGGTTTGACACACGGACACACAGTGAAGACGCACGTTGAAAAGTTTTAAGAAAATGTTGCTCAGGGCTTTACTTTGACAGAACCTCCGATTGGTTGGGCTGACCTCTGTGACCTCCCGAATCCATTTCCTCTGTAATGGACTCCCAACATCGAGCGCCAATGTTTCCTTTCTGTCCCTGACCTCGCACGCTCTCGCTCACACACACATACAGGAAGGTGAGAGGATATCAAAGCACTAGTCTAATGCACCAGGTAGGAGAGTCGCTGACTCCGAAGGTTTCTTCAGGATTGCTGAAACGTCATTATTGCGTTTTTCTCTCAGGTGTTCTGGAGAGACGAATGGAAATGATGTCTCAGAGCGGAGCTGCTCACTGCTGTCTGGTGTCTGGATGGAGAGTGCATTGGAAGACAGATTTGTTTGGGAAACAAACAGGAGGCATCAAACCAGAAAGATGGAGAGAGAAACACAGCTGCCACATCCATGGGTGGAGTGATCAGAAAAGAAAGTTGAAAATGTATGTAGGTTGGACTTATTATTATTATTATTGTATAATTTAATTGTTGCTCAGCCTCAGGTCAGGGAAAAATCTGGTGGCAGCAATTTGTATAATAATTATAATAACAATACACAAATATTTATTGTTTACCAAAATTGGCATTATATATGTATGTATGTATGTATATATATATATATATATATATATACATTTTTTTTTTTTTTTGCAATGAAATAAATAA
>JAUMHP010000057.1:9152930-9169288 GCA_032361065.1 Enteromius trimaculatus
ATATATATATATATATATACATTTTTTTTTTTTTTTTCAAGGAAATAAATAACTAGAAAATAATACATAAATAGCACTAATATAGCACAAGCAAATACATTTAATTATTTCAGCGCTGTCAAACAAGTTTTGTTTACATAATATATGACTGTGTACTGTTTATTTATTATGTATATATAAATATGCACATACAGTACTGTATATATTTTACATTAATATGTACAGTACCCTCCACTTATATTGGCATGTCTACAATGATGTATACTGCTTTGTTTTTGATGTTGTGGGCCTGTGGGTCTACTGGAGGTCATGGACATCTTGTTTAGACACATGGCATCATAGATTCTATCAAATACCAACAGATAAAAATCAATAATTCACTGATTCTGTTAGAAATCTTATAATGGGCCATGGTTGGGTCTTCCACTGGGACAATAATCCAAGTATAAGTCAATGAGCACAAAATGAAGCTTTTGCCATGGCTATCCCAGAGAAAAACATTTATTTCATCATAATACTGAATAAAGTAGCAAAAATATATATTTTTTCATAGTTAATGGCACAAATAAATAAATAAAAGACAGAGGGATAAATCATAACTGTACTACGTTATGTGCTATCATCATTGACATTCACTGGCATCACTACAACATCAATATATGTGAATATATGAAATACACAACAGCAATATATGTGAATTTGTCAAGCTCACACATGTCGATCCACAAAAATCCTTCAGTTTTGATTGGAGCTGCACGTGCGAGAATGTGGTTAATATCTTTCTGCTGCAGAACATTAATCTGAGCCTGGGTTTCATGGAGGGAGGTGGGCGCGGGGTCGTCCGTCCTCTTTAAGGTCTTCCTCCCATTAGCCCACACTCATCAAGGAGATTAATCGAGCCCCAAGCGTGCCAGTCGACACATTTGTCAGGCCACTCATCCACTAATACCATCCTTACGATCCCTTCTTCCTTCTCAGTTTTACTATCCCTCTCTTTTCTCACTCTAAAGATGTAGGAAGGTCAGTCAGAGCGGGAATGAGACAGCGAGGGAATAGACAGGGACGGACGGGACGTGACTCATGAATTGTCCTGAACTTGTCATGATGGACTTTGCATACTTTTGTTAGGTGGCATTATTAACAAAAGCACAGAGAGCTTAAGTGACACTGTAAAGTGACCTTTAGATAATCAAGCTCAGTTCGTTATCTGTAGTTGAAACATCAAGTGGAAATCAATACAGATACATAAGCTGCAAATGAGTTAAAACTTCTGATATTTGCTTGATATCTTTCTTGCAATGTGCCAGCTGAATTTTTCTGCAATTACCAATATTAAAACTGATATGTACATTATGAAGATGAGATGAATGCAGGGTCAATGTGTGGTCAGTTAGCATAGCCCTTGTGTTAACAACCATTTAAAAGTTGTCCTTTTTTTTTTTTTTGAAAAATATATTGCACAGGTAACAATAGCCACAAATACATTTTATGGGTCAGAATTATAGATTTTTGTTTTATGACAAAACTCAATAGGACATCAAGTAAGTGAAGATCATGTTCCATGAAGATGTTATGGATGTAAATTTCCACAAATATATCTGTGACGAAGGAAGCAGAGGCGTGCGGATCCATGTGCAGAGAGTTTAATCGAGGTCGGCAGATCAGGGTCAAAACAACAGCAAACAGGATTACGGAGATGAGGCAAAAGACAAAGTCGGGGTACACAGGGGATGGGTCAAAGAGGCAGGCGGCTATCATACAGAAAACACAGATCAAAACACGGAGGGAGCAAACATGAAAAACAATGCAAGGATTGGATACAGGATCACAAAACTTCGCAACCAGTAAGACAAACAGACTTCTATTTATACAGGGGATAATGAGGGGATGATTAGTGCATGATGACAAACAGCTGTGAGGGGAGAGGTGCATTCTGGGGAATGGAGTCCAGTAAAAGAACGAGAAGACAGACAGATAAGCTGGCTGGAATCATGACAATATCAAAACTTCATTTTTGAATAGTGATAGGCATTTGCTAAGGACTTCATTTGTAAAACTGTAAAACAAGTCGATTTTGTCATTATTTAGATTTTTTTGCACCCTCAGCATCCAGACTTTCAAATAGTTGTATCTCAGCCAAATTTGATCCAACCCATACATCAATGGAAAGCTAATTTATTAAGCTTTCCGACATATACACCTATGGCATTCTTAAAGTGCCATCAACCAATCAGTTTGTGGTCATGATTATGCAATACTTAATTTAAGCAGTAATTCTTTTTTCTAAAACAAAACAGGTCCTACTGTAAATGTTGTCTATACTATCATGTTTGTTGTTTGTTTTAATCAATAGAGAGTGTTTTTTCTATATATTATAGGATATAATAGTTTTAAAGAAAAGTAAATTTGCAAGAAACAAGCTGAACTATCTGATAAGACTGCTAGCCGAAGAGTGCTTGTGTGATATACGACAGTCGTACTGAGTCATGGACGCTCACTATAGCAACCTGAGAGTAAACCATGCGAGACAGAACAGAAGGCCACAACTGTTCAACAGAGGGACATAACTGCCCGGCATCGCGGTGACTCAGCGTCTGGCCGCTGCGTTTACACAAGCACAAATAGACACAATGTTCTCTCCTGCTCTCTTTCACACTCTGTCATTCTTTGAGTCTGATATTTCCCATTCTAAAATAATATATGTGCCACTCTTGTCTTCATGCATCCTGGAAAATTGACCCTCTCTGACTGAAACCTTGAATTTTATTTCTTTGCCTGGCATACGTGGAGACAATTGTTGACACTCTCCATCACCTACTTTGTAACAGCAGTTATTGCAGGTTGATTTAAAGGGATAGTTCAAACCTGAATGGCATTTTTTTTGTTCAAGATATTTGAAGAATAACGTTTTCCAAAAATACAATGGAGGTCAATGGGAACCAAAACAATTTGGTTTCAACATTTTCAACTTACATGTTAAGCAGAAAAAAAGAACATTAGAAATGTTATTTTTAAAGTATATTTTTGCAAAAAAATATAAATTATTACTTGTTTTCTTGACACCGTGCTTGTTTTCTGTCTTGTATTTCAAGTACGTAACATGCAAGTCAATCACGAACCTTCATATAACAACGGCCCCCATCACAGACCTCTAAATCAACAACTGTTTACACATCGAGAGCCCTTCCGCCAGTTTCACAGACTGTCCATCTTTCTTAGCCAGTTTGGTAACTTTTTTTTGCTAGTGCCCAATGAGATGAGCGAAAGAAAACATGAAGGGGGAAGCGAGGCAAAAATATCCCATTAACTCAGGAAATTGGTACAAGCTGTGCCACAGCACAATGCAATCACCTTTCCCATCTTAGCATTTCCTCTCCCCCTTACCCTCCCCTTCACCTCGTCCAACAAGTGGTGGAGTCATGTGCACTTTGTTTCCCAGCTGACCATTGCAGACCTCGACAGGCAGGCAGAGACTGAGGAGAAGTGCAGAGAGGGAAAGTTTTACTAAAGGAAAGAAACATCAGAAACAATTCTCAGTATTAACTTATTACTTAGTTAATACTAATTAGGCCTGTGTAGGCCTATCTATTATCAATATATTGACTGTTTATTAATACTTACATAGAAACATTTGCTCATTTGCTCGTTATTCTACAATTAATAAACTAATTAATTAATTGTCCCAAGTATACTATAATAATAAGGAACAAAAAAGCATGCCACTGTGTTGCTTTAATCTTATCATACAGTTTTGTTTTTTTTACTTTGGAAACTTTATTTGAATCTTGAATTTCTATTCTATCATTGTGCAGCCAGTGCAATATCCCAATTAAAATGTAACTATATAGTCATACGTTAACAGTTTTCTCATTTGTTTCAGAAGGAGAGCCTTCTAAGATTAAGTTGTTTGTTTAATAAATGAAACATAACTGAAAACTTTAAGTCCCCAAGCTCTGAAAGAGCAACCACAGAGCGATAACATATTCCTCTGAGTTTATATATGAGACTCGTTATTCTATGTTACTCTAAATGAGGCAAAAAACCAAAACAGTGTTCGTAGAACTGTCTGGCCTATATGATCATTTCCAACAAAAACCACAATGTGTACTTTTAATGAGCAGATACTAGCCGACTGCACCGCTCTTCCTGTTCAAACCGATTTTGAATACAGCTTCATCAAGGTCATAGATGCTGTAACATCAGTTCAAACTAAACCTATAAATACTGACTGTAAAAGCAGTAAACATTTGGGTCTAATAATGTATTAATTGCTACTAACAGGTTGATTACTACAACAATTATCTATGTACTAAATGGCTGTTTTATGAGAGCAAGAAAGAGTGAGATGAGAGATCGAGAAAGAGAGCAAGTGTAATTATCTGTGGAAGCAAGTGTGTGTGGTCCCACAGCTCTGGCTCTAACACAGGCCTCATTACTCTGTTTAGAGCCATAAAGAGCCCCACAGGACACACACACATACACGCACACACACTCCGACCTTCATCACATCATTACACTCATCTCAGTGATCAGTTCAATTCATTTGCACCCACAGCAGCAGTTTCAGTCAGGCTAGATTTATGTACTTATTGCACACACACACACGCGCATAACAGTAGACACACTTCGCAAGCTATCTCACTAGCTTTTGGCTCTGTGTTTCTAACAGACTTTTTAATTAGAAACCAGAGGATAACAACAATAGTGATTACTCACTGAGTGCCTTTGCCTAAAGGAGGTCAGGGGAGAAACGTTGCCGTTCTTTAAACATGTCGCATTGGATGATTCAGTTCACCTGTTTCCCTGAAAAGGGGTTCGACAGCACTCACGAAACTGACTTCACTGGGTATATCTTCAGTTAGCTTCCAGTTGATGGGGAGTGCGTGTTTAATCCCAAGGACACTGTAAACGACACAAGGAAATTGAAAGGGAAAATGTTCACATCAATCTTTAGGAACCAGCACTGCATAAATTTTGGCTAAAAAGATGAGACCATTGTATCAGATATAATCCATATGATATGATAGGTACATCAAAATTTGTCTATATGTACATATTATCTTTCTTTCTCTCTCCCACTTATAAGGGACAACACAAACTACAGTTTATACAAAGAAAATATCTCAATTTTTGATTCATTAAATCAAATCACCATTAGCAGCCATTACAGCTCTGCATAATCTGGGTTTTTTTACATTGACTTGATATATTACTCCAAGCCTCCAAAGATGATGCATACTGGTTGGACACTTCCTATGTACATCATGGTCAAATTCCTACCACAGTAGCTCAATGTATATATTGCCATAATTATGCAATCAAAAGGAAAATTATTATTGCTGGTCTTCGATGATAATGTCAAGTTACTTTAAAGTACAGTATTTGCACTAAAAAATGACAAGAATTTATGCTGATAGCATCCGAACGACACTTTGGCAGGGGTGTTTTCAAACTTTTGATATATATATATACTGTATATATAGTGACATAGAGTCAGATGCCTCCCTTAGGCTATCATTTCCACCCCGTCCCTTATTCGCCGCCCTTCACCAGGCTCCCAACAGGAGTGGGTGTGTGAGAGAGGAGGGGCGCAGGAACGAGCAGGTCTGGCGGCACATTATGGGGCACAACTGAGAAGAAGGAAGCCTCGTCACTGTTGTTTAACTGCTTTAACCATTGTTAAAGGCCGAACGCACCTCTCCTTGAGAGACCGGTCTCTTCCCCTGTGCATGCACACTGGTGTTCTTTTGGGTCCGGGAAGGGTCCGTTGAAGATGTTTGGACAAGAACTGCACCTCTGCCTCTTGTAAGCTCCTCTCTCTCTCTCTCTCTCTCTCTCTCTCTCTCTATATATATATATATATATAGAAAGAGAGAGAGAGAGATGAGAGAGAGATTGTATGATTCAATTTCAACTGAACCAAATATTATTGTTTGTAAGACCAACACTTTGTAGGAACCCTGTGAATTGTTGCAATACAATTTTTACAAAAGACAAGACAGAGGTTACGTATAAAGCATTTCTAAAAGTTTTTTTTTGTCATTTTGACATTTTGTCATGTTTTTAAGAAATGCAAACAGTACAACTTGCATGAAACATGAACTGATCATCTATATAATTTTCTCTGAGAGAAGATGCCATAAATTTACCCTGCTCATGTCTCAGGTGTGTGTCATTAGATATTAAACAGATAGACTACATGCTACACTGTTTTTACACCACATGCTATGCTAATCAATCAATAAACTTCCAAGATTAAGAGGTTGTGCCTTTTATGTCAAACGATTTCAGATGATCAAATAGATGCATCACTGGACGACTCACAGATGTGCATATTTTGTAATGGACCAGTGACCCTGTCTACTTCAACCCATCACATGTGTCCAGGATGGCCTGATTGGGTTTCACAGCCCAGGGCCTGTATCCGCTGTCGGGCTCTGTGGATAGCACGTTCCCGGATCTCCTGGAGCTCTGCGAGGGATCGGAATTCCGGTTGAGTGGAAATTTGGCAAGCGCGATGGTCGGATGATCTAAAGGAGTGCCGGTAAGCAGCCCACACCCACCCTGCTCTGGAGTCGCGCTTCTCCCATAAAGGGTTTTCTCCATCTCTGATGGTTCTCGCACCACGCTGCTGTAGCATTCCTGGGACTTTTACAGCTTTCAGCTGGATGGGTTTATTGAAGGTATCATCCTCTCCCGTTGAGTCTGATCCCACAGTGACGCAATCACGACCACTGCCTTACACATTGTGGTGGGGCTGCAGTGTCTGTGTGTGGGAAGTGGCAAGAATAAAGTAAGAAAATCTCTTTATAATCACTTTTCACAGTGTCTAGAGAAGTAGTGTTTATGTGTTGTACATGTGTGTGTGTGCCACCATGTAATTACAAACCACGGCAGTATTAGTGTCAAATTTTGACTTAAATTTCCAAAAGGTTCTTTTATAGGATTCAGAGGCCTTGTTTTGTTATATTTAAAAAAATGATCAAACTGTTCCCCTATTGTGCCGATTCAAAGAAGAAATCCAAAGAGCTGAACTTCACGGCCAGTGTCTGGAGCATTAATAGGCAGAAGAAACAACCACCGTAGCCCAGCAGAGAGAACTGCTTCTGTGGAGAAACAGCAGGAAAGGTCCTACTGTAACAACAGACAGAAGTGAAGAAGAAAGCAGACTTTCTCATTGCTAAAAACCTTTCAAATATTGGCTATTGTATAATTCTGCTGTCATTTTTAAATGTTATCATCATATTCAACCTTATTCAGATCCAGTACATATCATTATTTTTGATAATCTGCAGAAAATGTAAGTAAAAAAAACAAAAAAAAACAAGCAATCACTAGCTATGTGTGAGAAAATTAAGAGTCCACCAAAAATGCACTGATATTCAACATCACAAGAAGTAATGCTATTTTGCATTATTTCGCAATTAATTAAATAAATGATTTGTTCATTGGACTTTTATAGTTCATAATACTATACTAATATATAGTTCAAGTTTCTTATACAAAGGTTTACATTTGACTTCAGAAGACAAGAAAAAAATGCATTATTCTTACGCATGCATTTATGACAGTCTGGTACTTTGCTTCACAGCTTCAGTCCCTGATGTCTAACTGGATGGAAATAAAGCAACTACTGTAGTAGCAATTTTAGAACTTTAAATACAGCTAAATAAAGGCACACAGGTTTAGAAAAACATAAGAGTAAACGATGACAGAAATGTATCATTTCTTGGTGAACTATCCTTTTAAGCATCATTCATAATGTTTTTCATATACCTTGTAAAGAGCAATGCTATTGAAAGCTGGGCATTCATCAGTTCCAAAAAGTCTGCTTCAATTCCAGAAGCTTGCATCATTTTACCCACCACCCCCTCCTTTACTCATTTATTTAAACAAAGGTTGACTTTCATCAATGAGAAGGGCTTTTTCATCTAACTTTTTTTATCTGATCCTGCCTGTAAATGGAAATTAGGAAATGTGTCATTTAGTTCTTTCAAACCTCCATATTAGAAAGATGATATAAGTTATACGAGTGTCTTCTCTCATTCAGCTATGATCAGAATCACCCGAATTTGGCTACACTTCAAGGACAGCTGACTTCAGAAAGCATTTGTTTTGTCTTCATCATCATGTCCTCCATTATCACTTCAAGCGTGATTACGTGGCAGACTAGTCTAAGATCAGACGTTAAATGGATTTGTAAAAGCTTACGAAACACGGCTTACGCTTGTACCTAGTATTTGTTTATCTCGATTAGAAGCAAACTATTGGCAAAAAGGTGCTAGCCTTCATGTAGCACTCAGTTATTACGTACGATCTTAATGACCATGCATGCAGTGACCCGTGCAAATGGTGCTATAGATTAACTACAACGGTCAGCCTTTGAGAGGGTCCCAAACTATTCCCATGCAATCGATTCTCAAGAACGGCTGTGAAATTGAACTGTCAGGTGTTCCGTTGGATGCTGATATGATATCGATTCCTCTTTTTTTTTTTTTTCCTCCCACAGTGCAGTCTAATAGAGCCAGGATGCCGCAGATGCAGCCGCAAGCCACAGCGTCACTGCTATTAAAAGATACTCCCAGAGTAATTTTGAATTAGACTTCAAATGGATAGACTGACAATGTATGTGCGAATGAGAAGGCAATGGATGCAACGGGAGGTTCAGCCGGTTATCTGATACAGGAAATGTTTGTGTCTTACAAGGCCTAACCACGTGTTTGCTTTTTGTAGCTATCTGTCAATTAGCAAGGCCTGCTAGAAGAGGCAGCACTAAAAGCACATTGGCATTGTGGAGATGAGGCTAATAATGAGCGCAGATAAGGCTCACATTAACACTAGGCTGCATCATTACTCTTTCTGTCAGATTCTGCCCTTTATCCAGCCAAGAATGTGAAACAGAGACCCGACAAGCACTGACCACAGAGCTGGACTTGCATACCTAATAAGAAGAAGAAGAAGAGAAAAAGCACAGTATTTTAAAGATTAGAATAGATTTGTACAAATATGTGAATCATGAGGTCAAGCTGCTCTTAAAGGCAAATGTCCTTCCATGAAGTGACTTGCTTGTACCCTTTGCAAAGCTGAAATTTTTTTTATTTTTTATTTATTTATTTATTTATTTTTCCTCCCTCTCTAAAATGACTCTTTGAGTCATGTTCCTTTTCCATAGTGCCTTTCAAGGACATAAAAACACTCTTCTAAACTAAAGTAACTTTAGAGCCACTGTCCAATTAGTATCAACAACATCAATAGAGATAAATGTCATGAGACACAGGCTACATGCACACTCTCTACAGATAAAATGAAAAGTAGGTTTAATAAATACTCAAACAAAGTGGACATTACTGTTCATTAGTTTTAGCTGAGTACTATTTGTTTGTTTAATTATAAAAATAAATAAATAAAGAAGTGTCTTTTTTTACTTTAAAAAACACCATAGTCTATACTCTCCAAGGCTGCATTTTTTTTAATACTAAAATAAATATTTATTCAAAAATAATAAACAAACAAAACAATTATTGCTATGTATTTACCATTTCACTATTTAATAGTATTTGATACACTCTCAGAACTAAAGGTACAAAAGCTGTCACTGGGGCAGTACCTTTTCAAAAAGAACATGTTTGTACCTAAATGGTCCATTTTGGTACCTTAAAGGTACATATTAGTACTTAAAGATTTGAACCTAACAGGTACAAAAGTGTACTGCTGAGAGTGTATGATGGCAAAGTCTTCAGAGTCACATACAGCAATCCTTCAGAAATCATTCTAAATGCTGATTTGGTGCTAAAATATTGGTGGTAAAACATTTCTTATGATAATCAATGTTGAAAACAAAATTAAAATATTTTTTATGGATATTTTTTCCAGTGTTCTTTTATGCATAGAAAGTTAAAAATGATAACATATTTATGTAATCAATATTGCATCCCTGCTGATTAAAATGATTGTAAAAAACATTACTGATAATAATAAATGAACGAATGAATAAACTTTTGTACTGTAGCATAAATAGCATGTTTATATAAAGTACAGGAATGTTTTATTGCTATGGTGATAACCGTAATTTATCACCATATGGGGTATTATATGCATATTGATGCCACTATGAAATGTGTTGTGGAGAGTTAAAATAGAAGAGTTATTATGTATAACCACACCAGTCTTTTATGACAACCTTTTCCGTTCCATTAGAAAACTTGTGGGATTTTCTGTTTGCCAGTGCAGATGAAATGACAGGCAGCAGAGAGTGCATGTGAGCTGCAGCCAGACTCCGCTGAGCTGATCTGATAGATTTTTTGACATGCTGGTGTGTATCTGTGTAAATGCGATCCTGTAATCATTCTGAATCTAAACATTCACAAACTGTTTACCGCAAATCACTCTCTCCCTTCTAATGCAATAATACACACAAAAACGTATTGTTCTCTAACAGCCGAATTAGCATTGCACAATTTATGTTTGCATTTCTCCACAGTCCCGTTGGATATTCTGCATCACCCACACAAAAAACACACAAAGGTTCTACACACACGAGTTTGTCTTTTATCCTCTCTCTGTGGTTGTCCAGCGTCATGTGGAGGCGTATGGGCAGGAAGTGAGGGGCAAGACTCTTTCCCCTTAATTCAACAAACTCACACACATAAACACACTCACCTCGCACATACACACGCAAACACAATCTCAATAACAAGTAAATCACACTGACCCGGCCAAGCATCTGTGTATTTGCCCTCTACCCACTGGGAGACAATGTAGAAAAATAAAAGAACCATTTTTCCTACTTTTGTTGCACCCTTCCCACAATGCAGCTGGACAGCAAGAAAGGTTGACTAAGTAAAGACCAATAGATAAAAGACATTAAAATTAAATTAATACAGTAACAGTTTAACAAAAAATGTAAATTCTGTCATTATTTACTTACCCTGCTGTTACAAAACAGGTGAATATTTGCATGTACTGGGCATTTATATTATTATTTTTCTTTTTTTTTAATATAATGATATGACTCACTTTGAGAGCCTTTTTACAAAATCAAAAAGCCACCAATAAATCCCTCTAAAGGAAATAATACATAATTTATTGGTGTGGTTAATCTTGCATTAATTCAGATTTAAGGTTGCAAAATATTGTCCAGATTTTGGTAAGTACAATGAAGTTGGAGAAGGAACTCTTAAAAAAAAAAATTAACAAATTAATTATTCACTATAATTTTCCCATTTAGTGAGCTGTTATCAGCTGCAACCAGATCGTTGAAGCACTGATTTGAATTTGTAAAATTTTTAAATGAAAAAGACTTACCTTTTAGTAAGTAATTTAATTTATGTAAACAAAAGATAGAATTCAAATTTTTGTTTGCATTATAACTTTAGCCAATGAGATTAATAACAGCTCTCATAAATACTTACGGAACATGTCGACAAATTTATTTTTACATTTCACTGAGAAGATTTGATATAGCTTTTTCTAAACTTCAAATTAAGAGCCAACACATGTTTTAAATGCAAAGAAATCACTGGATTTCTCTGTTTTGGTAGATATAACTACTATTTCTCTCAACTTACTGTAATTGCATATTTAGGTACCCTTTGGTCAATCAACCCAGTGGCCATAGTTTTTAAAACATGTACTGTATACTTGGGAAACTGTTAAGATGAAATAACTCCTGAATTTATGGCAACTCAAAAACAGGTCAGCCAACTGGAGACTAATGAGAGACTCTGTGTACAGGAAGTGCACCTCATAGACTTCAGAGTTTTTAAGCCACAATTACATATTGTGACAAAAATAATCCCCCTTTATGAAAAGAACAGGGCTCAGGGGTGAATACATGAATAAAGAAAAGAATAGGGAATGAGGGTGATCAAACAGAGAAGGAGAGAGAGAGAGAGAGAGGGTGACAATTATGAGAATATATGGGATTGTGGTATGGCCTAGATTACCTCATTCCAAACCAAAGCCACACTTTCAGGATCTGCTGCCAAACCATCCCCTTTCTCTTTTTCTCTCAAACACACTCTTTTTTCATGGCGTAAATTACTACCCAGTGAGCCCAGACATATGACATGATCAATGTATCGCGATTTCACACAGTCGGCTGGTGACACTGCTCGCCCTGTGGTTGTCGGGCCGGTTGTCCTCAACACTCAAGGAAAAATTGAGTCTATTTCAAGGCCACTCGATCACTGCTGCTAATGTACTGCCAATGTCTCCTGCTTTTCTCTCACAATTCCTTTTATAAATCTTCCTCCATCTGTTTCTTTAACACAACTTTATCCCACTCACCTAATGCCTTTTCCTCTTGTACACCTGCTTTCACATTCCATAAAAGGCCATTTTTACTTTTCACGCTGGCTGAAATATAATGAGACTGCTGATTTAAAAGTCAACATAAAATCACCTCTTTTTTAGTACATGTTCCTAACACTTTGTCAATTGAGAAATGTCACTTTCTTATTGTGGACAATTAATCAGTGCATGTCATTGCAAATATATATATATATATATATATATACATACACACACAGGTATATATTTGTAGCAGTAGCCAATAATAGGATTAAAACAAAAAAAATTCAGTAGTTCACTCTTCCTTATAATCGTGGTAATAATAATAGTGTGTTTGGCGTGCTGTCCTGGGGGCAAGCCGGGAGCCTGATGGACTCCAAGCCCTGGAAGTATGAACCCTAGTGAGGGTAGAGCTCGGTGTCCGGCTCGGACATGCTTGTAACAAGATGAAGTAAACTAATTTATTTATAGTAGAAAGGTTGGAATCGGATTGGCTGATGTGATGATAGTTTGGCAACAAGTAAAGATCATGTTCCACAAAGATATTTTGTAAATTTCCTCCTGTAAATATAAAAACATAATTTTTGATCAGTAATATGCATTGCTAAGGACTTTACAGCTTTGAAGGTGATTTTCTCAATATTTTGATATTTTTGCACCCTCAGATTCCAGATTTTAAGATAAATGTTTACATATCACAAAACGAAATGGGTTTTAATGTTTTATGTTGACTTAACCTGTTGAACACTTATAGCATTGAGCAAGAAAATAGCTGTAATTTTTAAAAATGAAAAATAAAAACCGGAAATCATAAATTACATTTAATGAAATGCATGATGCACATTCTTAAATTGTTCCAGCTTGGATAGTGAATCTCATGTATTCAAGGATCACTGGACATTAATAAAAAGGCGGCATTTCCATTCTGCCTGTTTTGGTGCTTTTGAAATAATGTTTGCTCTGCTTTATTTATTGCTGAATTGCTTGCCTGACACAGTAACATTTACTGTAATAGGGTGAGATGCATGGTTAGCTCCAAATGCCAGCCACCCGCATCCTCTTGCCAAGCTGAACAGACTGCGCTCAATATAAAACTCCCACATAGAGCGGAGGTGCAGAGAGGCTGGTTACAGTGAGCCCAGCAGTCTCTGCTTATGGCATTTATTAAAGAAATTACCAGAGAATCCGACAGGCCCGCTTAGCATATGGTGTGGATAGCGTACGTCATCTCTAAAGACAAAATGCTGTGATTACCTTAGCATCAAAATGATGGCTTCTGACATGCACATGTGCGCTTTTAGAGCGCCGATCTCAGCTGAAATATCATCTTCTCAATGCCACCTGCACCTTCCAAACCGATTTCCTGCTGCAATCCCGGACTTTTTTTAATTTTGATTTCTCTGGCTTTTATTTGCTGTGATAGCACATCCGTCAAACCTCTGGCTCGACCATCTATCTTTATAAAAAGAGGGGCAGCAATAATTTCACCAGGATGGCCTAGGATGCAGAGGCAAATAAACAGTAAGGAACGAAATCTGACACGATGCTTTTAAAGAGGAATCTGAGAAAAGCAGGGAATGAAAGAGGCAGAGCAGAGGGAGTATAAATAGGTAGGCTGTTGTTGTAAAAGACAGAGGGACTGAGGTTTTTGGAGACTCGGCCGAGCCAAGGGGGAAATTGCGCGTGGCCGGTATTGGAGGCACTACAGTGGAGAGCAGCGACGTGAGAGATGAGCAAAATCAGAGGTTTATTTATAAAGCTCAGCGTTTTATGGCAGAGAAAATACGCCTGTGTGCTGGAGTAGAAACAGGTCTGGGCTTGAACGAGAGCGTTAGAGAGCTGGATGAGGAGTGTGAGAACATACAACAGCTGCCGTTACCTAAACGTCAGTGCATATACACACAAACAAAATATTTAGTCATATTTTTGGAATCAACATACTGTTTGCTCTTGGACTGGTAGTTGCAAAAGGGCTCAAGAGATCTCCTAAAATGTAAGTTACCAAGGTATTTAGTCATTACTTTGGCTACGGAACACTTTCGTTCCAGTGTGTCCTGGACCAAAGCCACTTTAAGCAAGATTTGGAATGTCAGTGGGGAGGAAATAAAGGGAGAGATAGAGATAGAGGGGGCAGGAAGAAAGCGTGACTGTTCTAGCATCAGGTCAAAGGTTATCAGGGATGAACAGACATGACTGCATCAACAGGACAATGACACACACATTTTGTCAGCTAAAATCACTCACATGGACAAAATGGAAGTGGCACTTTCCACCATCAGGGTAAAAGTATCTCCCTTCTCAACTATAACTAAAGATAAAATCATGTTAAATTTTATAGACCAAATTAATGTTAAATCAATTACAATACAATATATATAGAGTAATATTTCCTTGTCATATTGACCATTTAACCATTAACTGAAAGAAAGAATTGGAAATGATTTTGGCCTCTGTGTTCCAGGTCCGAGGCTATTAGGGTCCACCCGGCTCGCACTGGACAGTGGTCCTTCTACCAAAACGGCTCATACTGTTTCAGCTATTAAAATAGTTCAGATTTTTGTATAATGGCAAAATAATAATATTCCGTTTAGTTTTTTTCTCATTAAGTAAATTTAGAAAAACGCTTGGAGCATTTTTGTTCATTAAATATACTGTAAGTTTTCGTTTTTTTATAAGTAACTTTTTTTTTTTTTTTGGATCAATTTAACCTTTTCAAATCATCACAACTTGCCTAAAATAAAACATTTCAAGCATATAACACTGTTTAAACGTTAAACCTGCGCTGTAATAACACATGTGCGATGGCATGATGGTATATTCACTTTGTGAGGAGAATCTAAAGCAGGCTCCTGCAGCACACGGAGGAACCAGTGCAACCACTTGCATTTTTTTCCAGTGGAAACAAAAAAGCAGACAGCATCATTTTTTCTGATAGGCTTAAGGTAAGAGTAACACCTCCTTCAGAACTGTAAAGGGTCTACTTATATTTGTGTGTCCATGCAAAAAAAAAAAAAAAAAAATTACAAAAACCAAAACTCATACCAACTCGAAAAAAGACATTAAAAAAGCTTTACATTACTACTTAACGAAATAATAATAAAAAAAAAAATCGAAAACAAAACCTCTTTCATTATAATTTCAATCCATAAAGATGATTTAAGGTGCATCAGAGGAGATGGCAAGTCAGGAAATTTATTTTTGTGACATGGACTCAGAAAACACTAAATAATTTAGAATATCTTCCTACTATTTTCCTCAGACAGTTTCCTGGTAATTAGGCTACTTTTGCTGATGCTGTGACGAGCTTTAGTCTACTGTGTGTATTTGAATGCAGCTGCGCTGACAGCACGCTCTCTGTAGTTATGAGAGTAACTGAAAAGTAATACAAGAGTGTGTAACGAATGACAATTTTGAATTAGTAATATTAGAATGTAAGGCATTACTTTTAAATAACAGTAACAAGTAATATATAATGTATTACAGTTTGGAAGTAACTTGCACAACACTGCGTGCAATATGCCAGAAATATTGAAAGAAATGAATATCCCTAAGATAATCAAACTTAACCTTAAAATTTGGTCTAAAACATTTGGACTACTGACATAAAATAAATAAATAAATGTAAGAGAGGCCCTAAGTTGTAGCCTACGGTATTTGTGGTAAGTGCCAAGTGGTGTTTTGTACTAAAATTTTTCTCATAAGTGGTCTCAAAGGATGATGGTGCAATATACCTGCAACTTTCAATATATTAGAAATTGCATGCTTTGGCTTAAAGTAGCGTGACTTTAGGAACTGGGGGAGGAAAATTAGAGAAAATTTGATCAAACAGAAAGAGCAGGCAGACCTGTCTTGAGTTTATCACCGTTGGAGTCAAAGATAATATCCGCTGGTTATTCGGAAGGAGCCGGAGCAACTGTCAAAGTGCTCTTGAACTGCTTTTGGGAGACAAACTGTCTCTTTGACGGACACACATGTGCACCCTCAACATCTCACACTGAAAAAAATGATTCTGACCCCTTGTAAATGTTACATGTTTTTATCTGGTTAATTTCACTGATTTTAATGTG